>JAJJWW010011612.1:0-51618 GCA_023531295.1 Papaver armeniacum | reverse complement strand
AACCGAAATTTCCTAAATTTTTATGGGAGCTCGTTTATGTACCCTTGAAAATACTAACGGTACCTCTTTATCTACCTACCCCTAAATCTATCTACCTACCCCATCATGTCTACGAAATTCTTATACCCCGAGAGAGATAAAAACATTATACCCCCGAGAGAGATAAAAACATAAACATGTATCTCCTAGTTGACTAGTTGACTTGACACAGATTATTCACACACTCATTGTTTACATATCTATATCTCTAATACCCCCCTGCAATCTGATACTGAAAAACACAGAAACAGATTGACAAACAATACAGTAAGAAGAAGAAACATCCGTAACCGAATCGAGAAGAAGTCAAGAAAAAATCAAGAAGAAGAACCCAATAGCTCCGTCAAAAGTTTGGAGAAAGTAGGAAAGCATAAGCCCTTCGTAACAATGTTCTGCTAACTGATCTTCTGAGGAAATATGCTGGAGTTGTAAAAAACCATCTTCAACAAGCTCTCTAACAGTGTGATACTGAATTTCTATATGCTTTGTCCTGGCATGAAAAACAGGATTAGAAGCCAAGGATAAAGCACTTGTATTATCACACAATAACAACACATTCTTAATAAGAATCTGTAAATCATTCAGTAAATATGTGAACCATTTTAATTCAGCAGCAGCAACTGAGAGACACTTATATTCAAACTTTCTTGAGAGGACTTAGACACTCGTAGGTTGCTTTTTAGATGACCAGAAACCAAATTTGATCCTAAAAAAACAAGAAACTCCGAAGTAAATCTTCTTGTGTCTCGGCACCCCGCCTAATCCGAATCATTATATGCTTTAAGACTTGTAATATCACTCTTTCTTAAAGTAATTCCCATGCCAACTGCCCTTTATAATACCTCAAAATCCTCTTAACAAGCCGTAAGTGCATATCGTAAGGAGAATGCGTAAACCGGGAACATAATTAACCCCAAAGCAAATGTCGTGCCTTGTAACAGTTAAATATTGTAGAGCTCCTAAAAGTGTCTTGTAATAACTAGGATTATCAAGCTTAACACCATCATGAATAGAAAGTCTACTTGCCTTAACAACCGGGTGTATCACACTAAGTTTACAATCCAATAAGTTTGCTCTTTTCTAATAACTCTAATGTATACTTCTTTTGTGTCAACAAAATAGAGGTATCATCTCTAACAGCTTCAATACCCAGAAAATATGCTAAATCCCCTAATTCTTTCATTGAAAACTCTTTCTTCAAGGATGTAATAAGATCAACAATCAATACGGATGAACTACTGATTAACAAAGATATCATCCACATATAACAAAAGAATAAGAATACCACTTGAAGAAACCTTAACAAACATAAAATTATCTGAAACCGACTTTTTGAAACCATAATGAATAAGAAAAGAGTTGAATCTGTGAAACCAGGCTCTTGGAGCTTGTTTAAGCCCATATAAACTCTTTTTAAGTTGGCACACATAATGAGATGGATAATCGGGATTAAGAAAACCTTGTGGTTGAGACATATACACATCCTCATCTAAATATCCATGCAAAAATGCATTACTCACATCCATCTCATTTTTACAAAGCCAATTATAATGAAGAGCTAAACATAAAACCACTCTAACTCAACAGATTTCACAACTGGACTAAAAGTCTCATTAAAATCAATCCCATCCTACCGATTATACCCCGAGCCACTAATCTAGACTTTAACTCCACAATTGAACCATCGTGCCTCGCTTGATTCTATACACCCATTTGCAACCTAATATATTCATGTGAGGTTCAGGTGCAACATATTTCCATGTATCATTATCCCTCAAGGCAGTGTATTCTTCTTTCATAGATACTTGCCACTTTGGATTTTTCATTGCTTCCTTAAAGGTCTTTGGCTCAGTTAAAGTAGTCAATAAAAATGTATTATTTGAAGAAATAGGATGCTTAACAGACAATGAGATACATGATCGGTAAAATGTTTGGGTTTTGAAATACCTTTTTGAGACCTAGTTACCATTGTACTAGTAGGAACAAATAGTTTCAAGAGAATGCAAAAAATCTGAAGAATTAGACAAAGAAGTATGATAAAATTCATTTTCGAAAAGCAACATGACGCGAAACGTAAAGCTTTTTAGTAATGGGATTGTAGCATCTATAGCCCTTATGTAGTGGACTATAACCTATGAAAATACATTTAACAGACTTGGGTGAAAGTTTATCTGCTCTTGAATGAGCAAGATGAGGATAACAAACAATGCCAAAAAATTTAAGAAAACTATAATCAGGATGAACACCAAATAAAACTTCAAATGGAGATTTAAAATTCAACTTTAGTAGGAGTGCGATTAATAAGATAAGAAGCTGAAGAAAAGCATCATACTGTTTCTTTTGGACAAGAAGCATTAAACAATATGGTATTACCCATTTCAAAGAATATGCCTATGTTTACGTTACGCCAAATCGTTTTGTTCTCGGTGTTTGAGGGCATGAAATACGAACATTGATCCCACTAGATTTTAATAAAACTTTAAAAGGTCCTTTAACAAGTTCTCAACACCATCAACTTGAAAAGACACCATTTTTGTCGAAAACTCGATTTTCTCGTGGTGAGTTTTAAAATGTTGAAAACATCGAGAGGCATCGTATTTCGCTCTATTGATATATCCAATGAAACCTACTAAAATCATCCACAAATAAAATATAATACCTATAGCCTTTAATGGATGGAATCGTAGGACCCCAAACATCACAATGTATTAAAGCTAATGGTTTCTGTTCATGAGAATCCGACAATTGAAAAAAGGCAACTTTTTACTCTTGGCAAGCTGACAAGGATGACACAAAATTGAAGGAAGGGAAGAATTTAAAACAATGCACTTATCGTGAGTGAAGTTTTTGAAGAATCGATTTGATGGATGACCTAGAAGAGCATGCCAAATATGAGGAGATGCAGACAAAGTTGCAGAAAAAGCATATTGTGGGACAGAAATATTAGCAATTGGGTACAAGTTATTGACTACTTTTCCATGAGCAAGGACAGCATCAGAATATAAATCCCTAATCTCATAACCATATGGATAAAACTTGAAATAACAAGAATTATCTTTCAGAAACTTTGTTCTGATAGTAAGTTATAGCGCATATCGGTACAAAAAACTTTACTAAGTCTAAAACTATATTCAGGAGTAATAATAGAAGAATTACCAACTGAAGTAATAGTAAGAGACTTACCATTTCCAACTTGAACATGCTCCTTTCACTACACCAAATTCTGGATTCAGTAACAGAATTCTGTAATCAGTTTATGAGCCGTTACGGAATTTCCCGTTACAAATGGTCGTTACGAAAGAGTCGTAACAGTCAAGCCGTTACTAATCTTTTCAAACATTTGTAACAAATACCAGCCAAGTTACGAATTTTTTTTTTAGGCGTGCCGTTCACACGCTTCGTCACACTTGGGTCGTAATAGATGTAGTTTGTGCGTGTGCCATTAACATGCGTGCTTTTCTTTTCCACCCAAGATGGGTGATACAAGAGGATGTTTCTCCTCCGTGTGCCATTCACATGGGTGCTATTGGTTTTCGTCCCATACCTTAGTGAATCGATGAATCAATTTTTCATTTTTCATTTTCTTTCTCTCCTCTTTTCTCTCCCGCCTCGCTTCTCGTCAAACCCTAAAATGAAATCACAGAAACCCTAGTTAAATCATTAGCCGAGAAACCATCACGAAGCTTAGATTTGTATTAGAGTGAACTCGAAATCACGATTCTCACGATTATTCTCAAGAAATCTCTTGTGTTAGAGGAGTCGTTTCGCATTGTTCATCATTTTTTAGATCTGTATTAAGGTTTCGAAATATATTCATCTGAAAGAGAAAAGACAAACTCTAGAACCCAGTAAACCAAATCTTTAATCGGATTGATTCAGTTAATATGTATTAATATTATTTATGAATTCACTCAATTTCGTGAACCCTAAAATAAAATCTTCTCGCGTTTTTGCTTGATTCCTTTCTCACTAAATTTAATTCTTCCGATTTCGGTTTGTTAACTTTTCAGGTTTGTGATAAGAATGATTTCGATTGTTCAATTTTTTTCGTATTCAAGCATTATTGTTTCCTCGATTTCAATTTCTTAATTTAATTTAGTTTTTTTTTCCCCGCCGATTTGGGGTTTAGATATGTATTAGTGTTGTTTTGGGTTTATTTTTATTTTTTTATATTTAGGTTCTTAATTTATGTACTTTTGTTTTTCTATGTTTTAGTGTTGCTGGTGGTGGTGGTGGTATTTGAGACTTGGTGTTCTCTATTGGAGTTGCAGCAACTTCAGGGGGAGGTGGTTCTCGTAGGGGTTGAGTGGATTCTGGCGAGGTTGAGGATGAAGATGCATCCGAAAAATCAAAATCAAGTGAATGATGAAGAAGATGAGTGGTGAGACTTTGTTCTTTGAAACCTTTAAGAGTAATGTGCATTAATGATCAATCAAAGAGATCAAAGGCAAGTAATTTTAAATTATTGATTTGATCCTGTAATGACCTAGACTTTTTAATACATTGAATATGAGTGGTTTTGTAATCTCGATTCCAAGGTCGATTCTAATACATTGAAGTTGATTCCTTTAAACTCTCACCAAGTTCGATGGGATCTTTTAGGTTGACTTTGTATTTAGACATAAAATAACCGAAACTCTAAGTGTGTTCTGTAGGTGTTAACGCATGCATTTTCATTGGCAATTCAGAAATGCCTTATTGTTTGCGTATTTGTTGAAGCCTACCGCAGTCACAAAAGACAGGTACTCTCGCTAAGGTTTATATTTGCAATGTTCCACACATACTACCACTTCACAAGTACACTGGATTGCATGAAGTATAAGCAACCACACATCCGCCAATTAAACCGTTTCTATATAGATTGTTATATGCAGATTAGACGAGCATCAAGAAATAATAAACTTACAAAAACTAATGTCCACAGGGTTTTAAGTGAACCATGTTGATGTTGGTCATTGGTTTCGAAAGAAATCAGTATTGTCATGATTACATAAGTATCAATTCCTAAACCGCGTTTGAGATGATCCATTAGGAATCAATTTGGCTCCAAATTAACCTCTTTTACTTCAGTTAAATCCTTTTCATTTAGATTTTTACCAGGGAGATGACAAAATAACTTGATGAGTATTATGTTGCTTCAGAATGAAAACATCGTGCAAATGAGGAAATAATCGCCATTTGCCACATGAGATGTTTGATCTCTTCCACTTTTATGCTGGTTCTTTAGGCAGTTATGTAGCAATAACTGACAGTTTCCCGAATTATCATGGTTATGTAGCAAAAACTAGAAACTTCTACCATGGAAGAGAAAGACATGGTTAACTTTGAAGCCTTATTTTATACTCGTTATCATGCATTTACGGTTGGTGCCTTTTGATTAAGGTTTTCCGATGTATGTTCCTGCTAAAAATCGCTGTCTCTCATATTCGAATCTCAGGTGCCCAGGAGAAAAAAGAGCTCAATGGCGATGCAGATAAGAAGGAAAGTGTCGTACCTGTTGGTGAGAGCAAAAGTGAAAGAAAGAAGAAGAAGAAGAAGTCTAAGATGTCCAGGTATCATATACTGCATCTAGATCGCCATTTTTTTACTAGTATAATCGCATTTAAAACTGTTAAAATTGAATGTATAAAGTTAGGATAAAATGTTGATCGCCATGGATGAGATCTTTGGTCCTGTTCGAGCAAAGATTATAAAGCCTTATACGCCACCAAAGTACGCACTTCTTGAGGGGATTTTCGCACCGATACAAAAAGATTGGATATCAATGTTCAATGAGAACGAACTTCGTAATATCTCCGAGGATAAGAGCTTTCTGTATGAATTCCTGGTATTCTTTATCTTTTTGGAATTGCAATCTTCATTTTTGTCGACTTTTATGAATGCCCATTACTGGGCTCACAAAATTCCATCACTAGATGTACTTTGAATTGCCTACAATTTGCATCATCCGATTTTGCCCTCAGTCCCCAAGAGCTGCATTTAGTTTTCACAAATGAAATGTGTTTCACAAATTTGTACCTTTTCTAGTTCACAATCTATTCTTTCAATTGCTTATAGTTTCCAAATATAGCATGGAATAGAAGTGTTTGTTATTAATCATCAAGAAACCAATCGCATAGAAGTCGGCATTTGTTTGGTCAGCAAGTTAGTGAAAAATATTTTTGTCAAAATACAATTTTATTTTCTCTTGCACGATAAAAATGCGAAGTTCATGAATTTTTCAAGTGTGTAAATATAGTTGTTGTGCTTAAATACACAAATATTTGTATTGCAGCTTCTAATCTGGATCGCTTGAGGGCCTGGATGTGGACGACTTGCGAACTTATACTCATTATAGTGGTGGATACCATGTTGTAAGTCGTTTCTTTGTGCTTCTCAACATAATTCTCCCTCTCGAGGGATTATGGAGAACTTGATGAAAGAATGATGCAAGGATAGCTTAGGGCTGATTTGTGCTTGGCGACTAGTATTTGGGAAGTGCTTGGCTCATTAGGTCCCTTAGCAAATTACAAGTGTTGTAAGTTTCTCTGAGTATCCGTGATTTAAGTTAGAAGAATTTGTGAACTGAACTTAGGGACTTAGAAAGTTTCTATGAACCGAATTCGGGAATTTAGTAAGTTTCTATGTATTTCCCTTAGAATTTGATACTTAACAAAAAAAGTTGGTACTTGAAAAGAATGTGTGGATTGGTTATTGAAAGTGATTTCAATTGATTGTTGAATGTGGATGATGGATGGTATAAATGGTGTATGTCGGTTATTTGGAATGCCGGGCTTATTTCCTATGAGAAAATGAATCGCGTCAGCCTTGACCAGGTCAAAATTAGTCAATATTGACCAATTTTGACCAGGTCAAGGCTGACCGGCAGTAATTTTTTTGCTGTTACAAAAAAGTTCGTAACGGCTCTGAGCTGTTACAACATCCCTGTTGCAAAAAAATTCGTAACGGCCCTGAGCTGTTACCACGTGGCAAAATTCAGACACGCTCAAGCACATTACGAGGGCCGTTACAAAAAATTTCGTAACGGCCACAAAGCCGTTACAAAAAAAATGTAACACCCACTTTTGCAACAGGCGAGGGCCGTTACAACCCGTTTTTGTAACGGCCTGGTTCTGTTTCTAATCCTAGAATTTGGTGTAGTGTTTCTTTTATAAGATGAAGTAGTTTGTAGCAATTGTTCATCACCAGTCATATGCGCAGTAGCTCCAGAGTCAGAAATCCAATGAGTTGCACTTGATGTAGAAGCACCATTATAAGAAGTAGAAGGACCATTATAAGAAGTAGAAGAACCATTATAAGGATTTTCTTCATTTAGAGTAGCAAAAGCTTGCTGAGTTGTATTGTCTTTGAGGCTCATTTGCAGGATTGGTAAAAGTTGGAGGATGATATCGAAAATAACACCTGCTAGCAAAATGCCCTTTCTTTCGACAAATCGACAATCCACCGTAGAAATCTCTTCTACCACCATTACCCCGACCAGAAACTACTACTCCCGACTTGCACCATGAGATTGAATATATCCAATATTTCTTGAATTTGAACCGAAACCAAGTTTGAAATTTCCATTATTCCTTGATTTTCCTCTACCAGCACCATTGTAGTTATTATTACCATTATTTCCATTTTTTCCAAAAAGAGCAGTAGGATGTTGTGCATCAAAAACAATACTTGAATCTTATTGCTGATCAATGAGCCATTGCTCATGATTCAAGAGTCTTGGTTTTAATTCTGCAAATGTAAAAGGAGTTTCCCTATTCTGAGCAGCTACAACAAATGTATCAAACTCTCTTCCTAGCCCATGTAACACATACATCACCAAGTCAGAATCACTCACTTTTTCTCCAATTGCTGCCATAGAATCAGCTATATTCTTGATGTTGTGTAAGTAAACCAAAATTGTTAGATTACCCTTTTAACATTGTGCAACTGATTCCTAAGCATACTTTTTTCTTGCCATAAATGACTCTTGAAAGAAATTTCAAGAAATTCCCAAATTTCCCTAGCGGTAGTTAAACCCAAGACATCACCAGAAACAAAATCAGTAAAGGTTGCTTTCATACAACTGGTAACAAAAAAATCTATTTTCATCCATTGAAGCCACTTAGGGTTCAATGTTCTAACTCCATCAGTATCTACAAATTTAACTGGTTCACAAATTTCACCACTAACATAACCATACAAATCAGTGGAGACTAAAATTGATTCCATCTGATCTCTCCAGAGAAGAAAATTATTTGGACCCAATTTTGTAGATACGAAATTGGAAATATTGGTGAAAGAAAAGTAAAATTACTCATTTGAGCAGCGGAATCCGAATTAGAAGCCATATTTCTTCTTTTAGTGTAGACTATTGTAGATGACATCAACTAGAATCACCCAAAATTTTTTATGTAAAGAACAGAAGAACAAGATCTCGATAAACCTAGAAACGGTATTTGTTGTTGTTGAAATTGATTGAGTCGTAAAAAGATATTGACTAGGTATTTGATTCTGAAGATTATGCAAAAGATTATTGAGAAAAGTTTTAGCAGATGATGAAATTTGTACTCTCAGGATCGACTGATACCATGAGAAACAATTAATCTTGATATTATTGAAGAGAGATATTTTCAATACAGGTTTTGACTTATTACAGAGAGTATTTAAAGACAACCATATGGCTGTAATAATATAACAGCCACACACATAATTATTACAACACAGGTCAAGTCAGCATTGACTAGTTGACTTGACACAGATTATTCACACACTCACTGTTTACATATCTATATCTCTAATAACGCAGGTTCTCAGAACTATAATATACTCGGATCTGCATAGATCAATCGGTTACTATAACTTGTCCATAAGAGCACAAACTGCCCTCTCAATCAATTTTCATGGTCAATAATTTATAAAATATAACAAAATAAATGCATTCTGTAAATCACTTATCATAAGATACGAAGGTTTCATGGTAGATAGTTATAGAATCACAAATAATCCAGATGAAGGAAGTAGATGAACAAATAAATCTAACGGAATAAATGGCCCTAAACGTTTAAATGGTCAACGAAACGAAAAATCTTTACATTTGTAGATTCACAGAGCCGGAGCCAAACCAAAAAGAAAAAAGATAACCTTTATTTGAGATAAAGAGTCATACAACATGGTCACTACCAACTTTCCTCTGTGATTTCTGATTTTCCTCGGTGATTAGAAGTGAAACTGGGGCCTTTTCAATGAACGCCTTCATTCTTTGAGATAGAAGAAGAAATTGAAGGGTAAATAACCTTGTACGTAAGATTATATACCCAATCTCTCAAATATGCAAACACGATTACAAAATTGACAAATTCATAACGTTGTTGTTAATCATTCAGGTTAAATTGAATAAAAAACATATGGAAGTATTACACAGAAGAAAGTATCACTAACATAACCAACTGAAAGGCTATTTCAATTATCTGAAAGTAGAATGTGAGTTCAGTTGATTTGAGTGACGGATGAATAGGGATTTACGGGACATAGTGGAAAGGGTTGAATCAAAGAGGTCCGTGTTGAACCAATTAGGCATCCTTCCAAGAATATACCTGTTTTCTAAGGTTCCCATTGTCAATGGAATTTTTGTAAATAAGAAACACCAAATAAAAGATCGAAACAAATCCACAATGAGAAACAAACCCGTTAACAAAATCGACTTCCTAATCTAACCATTCAACACTAAAAAGACAGGGTTTTTTTTTTTTACTCGGTAAAGAAAAGTTCATTAGAAAAGGAAGGAGTGTCAAAAGACAACCAATCACCAAAACAAGAACAAAGGAAGTAGATGGCCAAAGCCAACTGGAAAAAACCAAAAACATATGAAAGTGGATAATGAGGAGAGTTGAAAGAACAACTCCTTCCAAGCATAAATTACATCATTAATAGATAACCCAACCATACAAGGAGAGTAAGACAGGGTATTAGAGAGATGTACCTTATGAATCTCATGAATAGCTGCAGAATTCTGGAGGCGATCATTGTATAAAGTAGGGTTTTAATTAACTCAATTCTTTGGTTTATTCCAGAAATCAAAACAACCTTGCCCCTAAATTAACTTAAACCCTTAAAAAAAACCGATTAAAATTTAAACAAAAATTAGAGTTAGGATTTTAGTTTGGGATTGTGAAGTAAACATCATGTACATCGGAAGACATCACCTTCCAATTAAAGATGTCAATACCTAGGAATCGAACAGACAAAAAAAAAACTAAGGCTTCACAGAGGTAAAATAGCATTTACATTTTGGTCATGAACGTTTGGATGCATTATAAAAGAAAAGACTAGATGACTGCTAGCAGTGGGGGCCGACGCAGATGGAACCTACGAACATCCTCTTAGTAGTCGAAAAGAATTAATCGCATGATATAGAAGGCCTGCAAGATACATCTATGAAATAGGTAACATAGAAGTGCACATTGCGAGGCAAATATTTGTTCTCGCAATTTGGAGCAGTTTATTGGAAGTAAAGCAAGATTCGATGAATAATGTAATTTGGCAGATTTCAATGGGATGGATGTTAATATTTGGGATAACCCTTGGGTTCCTCAAATAATGGATCACATGATTTCTAAACCTGCAAATCTACAGGTTCATGTTAACAAGGTTTCAGAAAGGTTTTATCTAATTATAGAGAATGGAATTTGGAGTTGTTAGAGAATATTTTCTCTCCTGAGGAAGTCATAAATATTACTTCTATTTATCTCAGTCAGGATGACAACTCTAAGGATACTTTGGTTTGGAAGTGTACTCCATTGGGTAAGTTCTCTACAAAATCTTGTTACAAACAAATTACTCGTAATCAACCAACTTCATCTGAATTTAGTTTCTTTCCATGGAGGAAGTTGTGGTCATTTGCTTTTATCATGCCAAAAATCCTAATATTCACTTGGAAGATCTTAAACAATGGTTTAGCAAGCTTAATGCCTCATATTAATACAAAGATGCATGTTATGTGGTCAAGAGGAAGAATCGTTTTTCATTTACTCTTTGCATGTACAAGAACGCAGTTGGTTTTTGATGCTGCAGGTTTACACTCTTAGAGGTTGTTTCAAGATATTAATGTTATGGAAATTATGAGGATATGGATTGAAGACAATTCAACTCATGAATGTGTTAGAAGAATGTGTGTTTTGTGGAATATCTGGAAAACCAGAATGATATTGTTTTCTCTCGGGAAGTTTTTCTCACAATATTATTTTGAAGAATGTTCAACATGATGTTGAGTTGTGTATGGAAAACTTTAGAAACAATGATGCAAGATAATGTTAGTACAGTGCAGGCGTGGTCTCCTCCGATCTGCCTTTTGTTAAAATCAACGTAGATGATGTGTTTATTCCAAATAATGGTGCGGCAGGCGCTGCGGCTCAAGATAGCAATGGAAGATTCCTTGGATGTGCATCTAGTACCTTTGATTGCACTTCATCTCTTCTGGATGAAACGAGCGCCTGCATATTGGGTCTAGAACTGGGTTTAAGACATAACTTTGCGGATGTCATTATAGAAGGAGATGCAGCTAATGTGACTGCTGTTATTCTTGCTGAATCAAGAGACATCCCATGGTCAATCCGTTCGAGGTTATGAAGATCAAAGATGCAAGCAGTCGATTTGATGTTATCAAATTTCAAAGACGTTAGGAAGAGCGTAAACCATCCTGCACACGATTTATGCCAATATGATTTTCATGATAATGTAAATAGTTGGTGGAATGTTAATTCTCCACCCCTTTGTATTTCTCATAAACCGATAGGGTGTAGAATACATCCTATTTATTATCTATTGTTTATGCTTTCTCTATATTTTTCTTGTAAATTATGTATTTTACGCTTGTTTTGAGTTTTATAGCTACTTTGGAGTTGCACGGAGGAAAAGAAGAAGAAATCACCCAATTTGAGTAAAAGGGCAAAATAGTCATTCATGGGCGAATACTATCTGGAGCCCAGTCAAGGTTAAGGGGCAACTCTATTTGGAAAAGTACTAGACACAGACCAGTATGTTAAGGGGTTGCCAATCGGGATGGCCTTTATCTAATGAGTGGGGTGGTCCCTATCCTTGGGGTGTAACCATCCATCCAACCAGCCCTAATGCCTATACCCTAAAATCGAGAGACACTTCCATCCGCTCATTTATGTTTTCACCTGAAAATTGAGAATGAAGAACGAGTTGCCGCTGTTGAGAAACCGAGAGATTGAGATCGAGAGATGAGAGATTATGGAGATGAAGGTGATTCTGTTATTGCTTGGAGGAAGGAACTTAGGGTTTGCTGGAAATCGAGAAGGGGATCTGATGGTTGCTGCTGTTAAAAATCGAGAGAATTGATGAAGTTGAATTGTTAGGGTTTGCTATGTTGTTGGTGCTGTTATTAGGGTTCGATTCGAGTCTGTGATGAAGGAATTGAAGCTCAGGGAGATGGGGTCTGTGAATGGAGAAGCAGAAGAATGATGTTGGTTGAACACGTAAAGGATGAAATTGATATATTCAGGGAATCAATGAGCTAGATAGAAGAAGAAGTGGCAGAAATTGAATATGGGTTTTGATCTGAAGTTGTTGCAGTCAAGATTCAGTGGATTGAGATGATAATGGGGTTTGTGGATTGGATATCGAGATGAAGATGGTTCTGTGAAATTACAGATGGAGAAGTAAGAAAGTGACGGTGGTCTCTGGTGAAGATTAAAGAGATGGACTCGATGATGTTCAGCTGTGGAAGAATTAGAGTTGCAGAAGAAAGAAAACAATGGAGTGTCATAGATTGAAAATGGGTTGTGAGATTGTGCTGGGATATCTGCTGCTGCAATCGATTGAGAGGGTTAATAGAGAATGGGTTCTCTGAGTTCATCAGGAAATGCAGGGGATGAATGGGTGTGTCTCAGCTGGGAGCACTAAGCCATAGGGGTAAGAAGCGAGTTGTTCTTCTTGAATTGAGAAGAGATCAAGACTAAGAAGAAGATGGATGCAAAGGCTTGCTGGTGGTTGTATGAAAATATGTAACATTCCATGGGTTTGCAGTCAGGGCCGAGTTGATGTTGATTACAAGGAAGAATGAATACGCTGTCTGAAGCAACAATTGTGCAAGAATGGGTGCAGAGCATTAGATGTATGCGTTAGGTTCTTAACAGGTGAAGAAAAGAGGCCTGAATTTGGCTCGGAAAGCCCTGTAAATAGCCGAAACTCGGCCGGTTCTCCATTCAGGTAGTCGACTCGGTGCCTGGCAATAACCGATCCTGGACGAGTCCGATAAGCGATCCAACTCGGATGAGTAAGACCATTGACTAACTAGGAAGCTGACTCGTGCTGACTCAGTAGCTGACTTCCCTTCCTTTGACCCAGTGGACTAACGGTTTGACCTGTTTGACCGTCAACTTGGACGGTGCCGTGACGGAATATTCCTTTGACGGAGAAGAAGATTCCGGTGCCGTTTTTGGCCGGATTCCGGTGATCCCAGTAATTTTCCGGCGACCAAAATAACAGATTTTTGGGTGGATTCTCAACAATGGGTGTGAAGACTTAGATTTGGAAATTGGATGAAAATTTGTGAAGAATTCTCTAGAATCATCTAAACTCATGGGTTTGTGGAATTGGGTTCAAATTTGGAAAGAGAAGATGGAAGATTTGAGAAAGGCTTGGACTTGGAAATTGAATTGCTAAAGGAAAGGGGTTCTATTCCTTGGAAGATTTGGAGAACATTGAAGCCTATAAGTAGAGAAGTTCTCTACACATCTTTTACACATCTCTCTACACACAACACTTGTGTTTTTGCTTGCTTTTCAAAATTCTTCTTTTAATTATTTGTGTGAACTTGAAAAATTCTCCTTTTAATTATTTGTGTGAATTTCAAAAACATGAGTAGCTAATTTTCTTATTGATTGAGGATGAATTCCTAGTTCTTAACATGTTTTGAGTTTTGTTTCAATTCTATCTTGAGGTTTTTCACATGATTATCGTTTGTTTTTACTAATAGGAATGTTTATACATTCATGGTTGATTGATAGATTGTTTAGAGTGCACGCTAAATTGATTTGTTAATTTGATCTAAAGCTAGTGAAAGTTAGGGGATAAGTAATCGTTTCTTGACTCTTTACATAAGTAGAAAACACGAGACCTTGCGGAGGGATTCCGTGGAGCAATTGTGTGTGAAAACAACGTTAGCAAGTAGACCTTGATCTAAGAGTCTAACTACTAATATTAACCTAAATTCATAAATCTTAATGCATTCGGGGAATTACATCTTGTAAGCGAACCTCAAGGTGGTTCTTTTGAATATAATCTGATAACTAAGCGGACTTGTTACTCAGTGAAATAAGGGATTTTGGGGCTAGCTAAGCGAACCTCGCTATCCTACGGTTGGTGATAATCCGTGACTAATAACATGTGGATGAAAAACATAAATTGAATCATTGTTTTGCAAACGAAGAAGGATTCCTTGTCCTGGTCTCTCTTATTGATTTCAACTTTATATTTTAATTGCTTTGTTTACTTTCTTTTGCTTTACACCCCCCTTTTGTGACAATTTTTACAACTAGAATCTCTTGCTCCTCGTGGGAACGAACTTGACTACACTATATTACTTGTTAATTATGTGGAAAAATATTAATTAATTTGTTGTGGTTACGACACGCATCAAATTTTAGGCGCCGTGCCGGAGCAGCGGACGATTTTAGTTGTTTTTATTTTTCTTTTTGCTTTATTCTTGCTTTGTTAGATTCTACACATTGTATCTAACTTAGTTTTTGAGAATCTTGTTTCGGTGTTATACCTTTGGTGAATGCTTAAAAGGGCAGACCGAGTCCAATCGTCTTCGATCCGGCACTCAACTAAAGGATTTCATTCGAGCGGTTAACACTCCACTTCCTCCTTCTTCATCAAGTGAATTCGCAGATTCGGACAAAAGAGGAAGAAGCAATGGCTGAACGTACACTCAAGGACCTAGATTCTCACAAGATCTATACACAACAATGGTGTATCCAAACTAACTCAACCTTCGAGATCAAGCCATGGTTGATTAGAGAGTTACCAAAGTTCCATGGCATGGTGAATGAAGACCCAAACAAACATCTTATGGACTTCTATACCATAGTTATGGCTATGCTTCCACCAGAGACTAATGCGGATGGAGCAATGTTGAAAGCTTTCCCGTTTTCTTTGGCGGGCAATGCTAAGGAATGGTTATATTATTTGCCTTTCGGAAGTATCACAACATGGAATGGGATGAAGAAACTTTTCCTCGAGAAATATTTTCCCGCATCCAAAGCTACTCAAATTCGCAAGGAGATTTGTGGGTTGAAGCAACATGTGGGAGAGTCATTGTATGAATGTTGGGAACGATACAAGAGATTGGTGGCAAGCTGTCCACACCATCAATTTAGTGACGTTATGATACTCCAATACTTCTATGAAGCACTCCACTCAAGTGATCGATCTCTTCTTGACGCTTGCGGGTGGTGGTGCACTAATGAACAAGACTTTGACCCAAGCTAGAGAGTTGATTGAAAGTATGGCTGCAAGCTCGCAACAATTCTACACAAGAGATGAACCAATGGTTAGAAGAGTGCATGAAGTTAGTGATTCATCATCACACCTTGATCAAAGGATGGGTAACATGGAGAAAATGATTCAAAGGATGGCCATGGTTATTATTCCGGATGATGAGACCGATCAAGTAAATGCTTTATATCCAAATCAAAGGCCAAGGTACGATCCATACTCGAATACTTACAATCCCGGTTGGAAGGATCATCCTAACTTTAGTTATGCAAATAAGCAAGCGGCGGTTCCCAATCCGTATGATCAACAAGGTGGTTTCCAACAATCACGTTTCCAACCTCAACAACAATTCCAACCACAAAAAGTCAAGGAGCGAGATTCTTCAATTGATGACAAGCTCAATGCATTGATGCAAGGTATGCAAGGTATCACCACTTTGGTTCAACAACAACAACAAAAGACCGATTCGGCAATCAAGGCTTTGGAAATCCAAATGGGGCAATTAGCGACCGATGTGAACCTCTTGAAAGCTCAAGCGTCCACAAAGCTTCCTTCACAACCATTTGTTAATCCAAGAGAGAGCGTTAATGCGATTACTTTGAGGAGTGGGAAACAAGTGGAGCAACCAAATCAACAAGATAAGGTGTATGATGAGAAAGAGGAAATTGAAACCGCACCAAAGGAGAATACATCCCCAACCAACCAACCCGAGGAGACGGTTCCTACTTTCACAACTCCACCCCTGTTTCCTAGTCGATTTGCTAAATCGAAGAAAGACTTGGAATACAAGGATATTTGAGACATCCTTAAGAAAGTACAAGTCAATATTCCACTCATTGAAGCTATTCGTCAAATTCCTCGTTGTGCAAAGTTCTTAAAGGAGTTGCGCATGAAGAAGAAAAGGTTAGAAGGGAATGAAGTCATGAGTGTGGGGGAGAATGCTTCGGCGTTCATTCTCAAGAAACTCCCACCAAAATTAAAGGACCCCGGTAGTTTCACTATACCTTGCACAATTGGTAAAACAAGGTTTACTCGAGCTTTTCTAGATTTGGGAGCATCGGTTAATGTTATGCCTTCCTCGATTTATGATTCTTTGAATCTTGGTCCTCTTAAGGAGACTGGGGTAGTTCTTGAACTTGCTAACCGATCTAATGTTTACCCGAAAGGGATTGTTGAGAATGTTTTGGTGCAGGTTAATGAGCTTGTATTTCCGGCCGATTTCTATGTCTTAGACATGAATGATGAGAATTCTTCCAAGTCTACACCTTTGCTTTTGGGTAGACCGTTCTTAAGCACCGCCGGAACAAAGATTGATGTCCAAAATGGCACCTTGACTATGGAGTTTGATGGAGCACTCATCCACTTCAATATCTTTGGAACAATGATATGCCCTAGTGATGTGAAGTCATGTTTTCCCGTGAAAGAGATTGATGCGGGCTAATGAATCTTACAAGAGCTAAGTCGGGCCGTCGACTTTAAAACAAGCGCTTCATGGGAGGCAACCCATAGGTTTTGTATTTCTTATCTTTTTGCTTTTTGTTATTTATTTTTCTTGTTCCATATCATGTTAAAATTTCCCACCTTGACTTTACTAGGATTTATTCAATTACATTGAGGACAATGTAAGGTTTAAGTGTGGGGGAGTGGTTAAGCATGTATATAAAAAAAAAGTTTTACATAAAACCTTCAACTTTTAGAGATTTTTAGAGTCACTAGCATACTTCTAGGTATGTTTACATAGAGATTCTGACCGACATAATTGAACTTGGAAGTGTTAGGGAATTACATTCGGATTTCTTGCTTGTTAGAGTGTTAAATAATGGATTTAATCATGCCGGTGATGCAAATTTGGTGCAGGGAGAAATGCATTATTAGAGTTGCTGATCAATCATTAGTGGAGACTACCCGTATTTATATCATGTGAGGCACCGACCAGAAATTTTTCCATCCAACTAAAGAGCTTTCTTTTGAGTGTGTGTCACCATACGTTAATTCTGGGTAGAATGGTGAGCTACCCAACCTCCCACCAATAGAAGCACTACTCTTTGATCTCTTGAGTGCTAATTTTGTCAATCATGAGGGTGACGTCTATAGATGAAAGCCTCCTTCTTGTAGTTCGATTTGCAGTTAGCACCATTCTCTCTCTCGACAACAACGGATCCATAGAAACACTATCATCATCAACAAGGAGCAACATCAAAAATCTACAAGGAAAGTTAGAGAAATTCAAGTAAAGCAACATACAAAGAGCAAATTTTTACATATATGTTGAGGATTTACAATACAATGAGGTAATTCTATATCCAAGTATGAAGACTTATTTACTAGAGCAAAGAGAATCAAAAGGTGAGAATTGTTGAAGTTTATGATTTCAAGGCGATTCAAGTTGTGAAGAATCAAGCGGAAAAATACTTCTCCCACGGCCACGGCCACGGTTTGTTTTATTTTGTTTTGTATTTTATTTCTCTTGTCTTCAATTTAAAAAAAAAAAATTTTTTTTAAAAAAAAAAAAAAAGTGAGACAAGAGAAAATTTTTATCATTTTTTTTATTTAATAAGCCGTGGAGAAGGAAAATCTATAAGGAAGTTTCAAGCGACAAGGATTTAAGGTAAAGGTTACAAATTGTCAAGGAATTACGAAATTCAAGGGTTTATCATCAATAGTTGAAACCGAAGACGAAGAAGATAAAGACAAGGAGTGGAAGACGTTTCTATTGGATGCCGTGAGAGTGGTGTTATCATCATTGCAATCGGATGTGAAGGTGAGTAAATAATCTCATCCTCAATAATAGTGGTTGATTTCCTTTCTTAGAGATCGTCAGAAAAATGTTTTTTTCAAAATATTAAAAGATGTGGGTTTTTAAAATATTTCGGAAGTTGTCCTTCCTACCATTCAACGTGTGTAGAATTTCTCTCTTCATTCCTACCTGCACACATGTGAGACCCATAAAAAAGCCGTCTTTTTGAGTGCAATTATCATAAAATCCTTTTTGGTGAGGGGCGAAGTCGAGCGAAATGCTTATTGGTCGTTTCTCAAACACGCGTTCTCTCATTATGGTGTGGTTATTTCTCACTCAACATTTAAGAATGAGAATATGTTCTTTAGTATTTCTAACTTCTTATTACTAGCATGCAGAAACTCTATGTCCTCATAACTCTTTGGATGCTTGGGACGCTTGAACGCTTTGAAGTTGTGAGTTTTTAGTTTGATTTGCTCGAGGACTAGCAAAGTCTAAGTGTGGGGGAATTTGATAGGGTGTAGAATACATCCTATTTATTATCTATTGTTTATGCTTTCTCTGCTATTTTTCTTGTCAATTATGTATTTTACGCTTGTTTTGAGTTTTATAGCTACTTTGGAGTCGCACGGAGGAAAGAAGAAGAAATCACCCAATTTAAGTAAAAGGACAAAATAGTCATTCATGGGCGAACACTATCTGGAGCCCAGTCAAGGTTAAGGGGCAACTCTATTTGGAAAAGTACTAGACACAGACCAGCTGCGGTTAAGGGGTTGCCAATCAGGATGGCCCTTATCTAATGAGTGGGGTGGTCCCTATCCTTGGGGTGTAACCATCCATCCAACCAGCCCTAATGCCTATACCCTAAAATCGAGAGACACTTCCACCCGCTCATTTATGTTTTCACCTGAAAATTGAGAATGAAAAACGAGTTGCCGTTGTTGAGAAACCGAGAGATTAAGATCGAGAGATGAGAGATTATGGAGATGAAGGTGATTCTGTTATTGCTTAGAGGAAGGAACTTAGGGTTTGTTGGAAATCGAGAAGGGGATCTGATGGCTGCTGCTGTTAAAAATCGAGAGAATTGATGAAGTTGAATTGTTAGGGTTTGCTATGTTGTTGGTGCTGTTATTAGGGTTCGATTCGAGTCTGTGATGAAGGAATTAAAGCTCAGGGAGATGGGGTCTGTGAATGGATAAGCAGAAGAATGATGTTGGTTGAACACGGAAAGGATGAAATTGATATATTCAGGGAATCGTGAGCTAGATAGAAGAAGAAGTGGCAGAAATTGAATATGGGTTTTGATATGAAGTTGTTGCAGTCAAGATTCAGTGGATTGAGATGATAATGGGGTTTGTGGATTGGATATCGAGATGAAGATGGTTCTGTGAAATTATAGATGGAGAAATAAGAAAGTGACGGTGGTCTCTGGTGAAGATTAAAGAGATGGACTCGATGTTGTTCAGCCGTGGAAGAATTAGAGTTGCAGAAGAAAGAAAACAATGGAGTGTCATAGATTGAAAATGGGTTGTGAGATTGTCTTTGGGATATCTCATTGCTTTAATCGATTGAGAGGGTTAATAGAGAATGGGTTCTCTGAGTTCATCAGAAATGCGGGGATGAATGGGTGTGTCTCAGCTGGGAGCAGTAAGCCATAGGGGTAAGAAGCAGATTGCTGCTGGAGCTGTAATTGAGAAGAGATCAAGACTAAGAAGAAGATGGATGCACAGGCTTGCTGGTGGTTGTATGCAAAGTTATAACATTCCATGGGTTTGCAATCGGGGCCGAGTTCTTTGTTGATTACAAGGAAGAATGAATACGCCTCATCAAGCAACAATTGTGCAAGAATAGGTGCAGAGCATTAGATATATGTGTTAGGTTCTTAACATGTGAAGAAAAGAGGCCTGAATATGGCCGGGAAAGCCCTGTAAATAGCCGAAACTCAGCCGGTTCTCCATTCAGGTGAGTCGACTCGGTGTCGGCAATAACCGATCCAGACGAGTCCGATGAGCGATCCAACTCAGATGAGTAAGACCATTCAACTAACTAGGAAGCTGACTCGTGCTGACTCAGTAGCTGACTTCCCTTCCTTTGACCCAGTGGACTAACGGTTTGACCTGTTTGACCGTCAACTTGGACGGTGCCGTGACGGAATATTCCTTTGACGGAGAAGAAGATTCCGGTGCCGTTTTTTGCCGGATTCCGGTGATCCCAGTAATTTTCCGGCGACCAAAATAACAAATTTTTGGGTGGATTCTCAACAATGGGTGTGAAGACTTAGATTTGGAAATTGGATGAAAATTTGTGAAGAATTCTCTAGAATCATCTAAACTCATGGGTTTGTGGAATTGGGTTCAAATTTGTAAAGAGAAGATGGAAGATTTGAGAAAGGCTTGGACTTGGAAATTGAATTGCTAAAGGAAAGGGGTTCTATTCCTTGGAAGATTTGGAGAACATTGAAGCCTATAAGTAGAGAAGTTCTCTACACATCTCTCTACACACACAACACTTGTGTTTTTGCTTGCTTTTCAAAATTCTTCTTTTAATTATTTGTGTGAACTTGAAAAATTCTCCTTTTAATTATTTGTGTGAATTTCAAAAACATGAGTAGCTAATTTTCTTATTGATTGAGGATGAATTCCTAGTTCTTAACATGTTTTGAGTTTTGTTTCAATTCTATCTTGAGGTTTTTCACATGATTATCGTTTGTTTTTACTAATAGGAATGTTTATACATTCATGGTTGATTGATAGATTATTTAGAGTGCACGCTAAATTGATTTGTTAATTTGATCTAAAGCTAGTGAAAGTTAGGGGATAAGTAATCGTTTCTTGACTCTTTACATAAGTAGCAAAAACGAGACCTTGCGGAGGGATTCCGTGGAGCAATTGTGTGTGAAAACAACGTTAGCAAGTAGACCTTGATCTAAGAGTCTAACTACTAATATTAACCTAAATTCATAAATCTTAATGCATTAGGGAATTACATCTTGTAAGCGAACCTCAAGGTGGTTCTTTTGAATAGAATCGATAACTAAGCGGACTTGTTACTCGGTGAAATAAGGGATTTTGGGGCTAGCTAAGCGAACCTGCTATCCTACGGTTGGTGATAATCTGTGACTAATACCATGTGGATGAAAAACATAAATTGAATCATTATTTTGCAACGAAGAAGGATTCCTTGGTCTTGTCTCTCTTATTGATTTCAACTTTATATTTTAATTGCTTTGTTTACTTTCTTTTGCTTTACACCCCCTTTTTGTGACAATTTTTACAACTAGAATCTCTTGCTCCTCGTGGGAACGAACTTGACTACACTATATTACTTGTTAATTAGGTGGAAAAATATTAATTAATTTGTTGTGGTTACGACACGCATCACAAACCTCAATCTTTGAGGTAGTTTAATAAAGTTGGACTCTTTTTGAGCCCTTTTCCCCTTCAAAATAAATAAATAATACGATACAACATATACGGCAAATACTCGGCAATTACGATACAATAGTATAGTTTTCCTTTTTTTTTTTTCAGAATGGTGATACGTGTGTAGTATAGGCTAGCATATCCGAGTCCAAGTGTCCCATTGTCAAGTCAACAAATCATAAAGCAAGGCAAAAAAAAAAAAAAAAAATCTTCTCAATCTCTCCGTCTCCTTCTTCTTCTCTCATCTCCTCCTCTTTCAACATCTCTGCTTCTGTAAGTGTAGGTCTTTGTTTTCTTGTAAAAATATTGAATTAAAATTTTCAAGAATCTAACAAAACATGATAAATGGCAACATGGGTCTTCTTCTAAACCCATATTTCTTTCACCCTTTACAAAATCTTAACCATAAAACCTCAATCTCTATATAAAATATTAATCGATATTGTTTGTTGGTTGAGGTTTTGATTATCAAATCTCTGCTAATAGAATGAAACCAGTTTCTTCTTTGATGCTTGACTCCATGGTAGCCCAAAAAAAAAAAAAAAGAATGATTATTTTTTATGGATGTGTGGATTTGATTCACTGTGGTGAGTGAGTCTGTTGCGCCACCGAGTTACTCAGGGAAGTGACATAAAAGGGTTGAGTTGAGATTCAGGTATTTAACCCAAAATTTTGCTCAGTTTTTGCAGGAAAGAAGAAAATTTTTGAATTGTGAATTTTGTGGATATCAACTCAATCAAAAGATTTAAATCGTTAAAGGGTGTTTATATTGTTCCTTATAAGTGAAACTGAAGTATTCAAAATTAGGTCTCAAGTGTTTGATCAATCAAAAGTGAAGAAGAAAGAAGAAATTAGATTTCTAAACTCGTCGGTTCGGTTCGTATATCGAATCGGTTGATAAACCAGGGCCCATTAGCTTGTCGCCTTCTTGATGGAAGTTCCTTCCGAACTCTTGTCTTTTCTTTTGAAAAATTGATTTCTAAATATGAAATTTGTTCGCATTAACTAAAATAAGAGGTCAATAGATTAAATGGTAACTTCTGAAAAGGCGGGGGTCTAACAACCACACCCAATATTTCGCTTTGCAATCTGTATGGACAGACTCCAATATACTTTCTAGAGAATCAACTAGACAGTCAGACTCATTCTAGATAAAAAGTATATCAACGAGTTTATATCTCAATTTCTCGATTTAATCTTTACTCAAGCAAATAGAAATCTGCGAGTCTTTATCAAAGAGAGATAACTTGGATGGTACCAAAGCTCAATATCCAAGTGTCAATCAATTTAAAACAACAACCAAAAGGTCGGATATTCTAATTGATTGAACAACGCACAACTTTGTGATATTTCAATTATATAAACAAATATAATGCGGAATAGAAATAACACAAACACCAATTTTGTTAACAAGGAAACCACAAATGCGAAAAATGGAACACACATTGTATTAAGCCGCTATAAACTCTAGCCTACTCCAAATTAACTTCGGTGCCGGATTTGTAGTTGAACCCCAATCAATCTCACAGATCCAAGGTACAATTATGCTCCTACGCCTCCGATCCTTGCGGGATGCTACGTACTTGATTCCCTTAGTTGATCTCACCCACAACCAAGAGTTGCTCGACCCAAAGTGGAAGACTTTAATAAACAAATCATATCACACAGAAAAAGTCTATAATAATAGATAAATCCGTCTCCCACGAATAAACTATGAGTTTTGTTCCTCTTTTGATAAATCAAGGTGAACAGGAACCAATCAATAACCCGTACTTATATTCCCCAAGAACAGCCTAGTATTATTGATCACCTCACAATAATCTTAATCGACAACGAAAAAGATATTGTGGAATCACAAACGATGAGGCGAGGTGTTTGTGATTTCTTTTCTATCTTGCCTATCGTGAGATATAAATCTCAAGCCAATTATTTCAATTGTACTGCATTTATAGAAACATCAAGATCGAATCACACAACTACAAGAAAATTAGTATCGTTCGGCTTCTCACAATCCCAATGAAGTCTTTAAGTCGTTAACATGGTTTTAGAAGAAGAAAACCAAAGGTTAAAGGAGAATCGACTCTATCTTAGCAAACTAGTATCACACGTAAAGTGTGGGGATTATGTTTCCCAGTTGCTAGAGTTCTCCCTTATATTGGCTTTCAAATCAGGGTTTGCAATCAATGTTAGCTTAGTAACAAAGCATTCAATATTCACCGTTAGATGAAAACCTGATTAGATTCAAGCTAATATTTCTCAACCGTTGGATCGAAAACTTAGATTTTTACACACAAAAGAAATGTTCAATTTTGGGTTTATGAACCGTACCCAAACATTAACATTTGTTGGTTCAAAAATAGTCAACCAAATGGTTATCCATATGAACACTCTCATATCAACCATATTCTTCTTCACCATAACTAGTTCAAATGACTCAAATGAACTAGTTAGAGAGTTGTTCGATTGCTTAGATCTTATGTAACTACACAAGACACAATCGAAGCAAAAACGGTTTGATTCACTCGAATCGGTTCATGAACTTTATAGCCACGGTTTGTAAAAGCATTCTTTAGTTTATATAAACACTAGTGCTTAACCCGTGCCGCAACGGCACGGGCATATATGTTACCGATTTAGAAAAAATATCCGTAAGCATCCCACTAATTATGCAGTCATCCTAATATAATGTTCATCAACAACACAGCCTGTCGGTTTCGAGTTTACACCAAACTTAGCTATGATATACTTATAGTAATGTAATGCAAGTGAAACAATGGTATTAACCAATGATTTAATCCGTTAACTCACCAAAGCAAGTATCTATATGGGAAACAAATGCTAGGTACCGTAAAGGTTACTTGAATTTAAACAAACACATCTGAACAAAATATTGAAAAATCTTGGTACAAATTTACAGAGCATAAAGCCATAAATCCAGTAGTAGATAAATGGTTAAAAAGGTTGAGTTAGATTCAAATTTAAACATAAAAGAATGTTGTATAGAGAATCCTGCTTCAAAGTTGTAGCAGTTCACATCTGCAGTGTGGTTGTCGTATCACTAAAGATGAGTTACTACACGGGAATCATACTTCGCCAAAGATAGACATGGATGTGTCGTCACTGACTTTTATAAGGCAAGTCATTTTGTTGGTTTAATCTTGATCATCATCAGAATGAGAGGTATTTTAACGCTTGAATGTTCCAAAAATCAGGTGGAGGTGGTGCATTCTATGTTGGGTAACTTCACCACACCTATGCTAGTGGGCCTCGAATTTGCACCCCATAGAAAACCGATTATTATATTATTTCAGGAATGTAAATAAATGGTGCAATCCAAATTTAATAATAGGATTGATCGGGAAAACTCACGGTTTTCGTCAAGAAACAGAATATCCAAGCTAGTGATATCGTTGTTTCCCATGAAATCCACTTATTTCCATTTTCTAAATATCCATACTTGAGTCTCGCATGGCTACCCTTCACCAACTTGGGAAGCTGGTCCAAGGTCTTGTAGGTGGTGCAGTAGCCCTTGAAGCCTTTTAGAGGGATTGTAGTGAATCTGGGAAACCCATTCAAATCATTTGCATGAGCACGACAAAACGAATAAATATCACATTGTATGCTTGATAGAGTAACGATGTCAAGGCTATGATCAAGAGGGACCCTAAACATACCTGGAACTATGTGAGCAACCGAGATAAAACCAAGAACAGATGCTTAGATTGTAACAAAAAATGCGGTCACCTAAAGAGTAGATGCAACAGTGGGAGTGACATAAATCAAGAGGTTTATATAGTTGAACTTCAAGATATCAAAATCACTTTGTGTAACTCAACTAATAAATGAGCAGATGAGCATATCATGGAAGATGGATGTTTATATCAGGGTTACATTCGAGTAATCAAGAACGTGATAAGAAGAAACAACATACCAATAAGCAGACGAACCCCAATTCTTGACATGTAAATCAATTAAAATTTAAACGAATGACAGAAATGCATGTCAAGTGTTCATAGTATGTGAAACACGTGTTGAAAGGGCTGAGACGAAATCTTTACACATGAACCGAATGTTGTGTAATACACAACTTATTTTTTCAATAATGCATGTATGGTGCTATCTTGTTTTTCATTCTAACTACAATATATTAGTATTGATGTAAATACATCCACAGCAACAACATTAATCATAACGAAGATGGATACTAATGTCTGTAAATGAATTGAGTAAACAACAAACTTTTAATGCTCATCATAGGTTTGCAACATAAGAACTTGAGAAAGTGAGTATGTATGTTTTGATAGACATTGCAAGAATGGAACAACTGTATCAACACCAAAAAAAAAAATGTTAGAAATAAAATCTTACCTCTATAAGCCAGAGATGCCAACTGGTAAGGTTTAACAACTTTAGTTTTTCTGGATTTTTATGATACCTATGCAACATCTTTTGATTAATACCGCAGCTTAAATGAAAAGAAACAAATATATATAATATTCTAGCTCAAAATGTGATTTTTCACCTTAATCTACTCCTCGACCTGCCTTGCACACACCATGGAGACTGGACATGAGCGATAAAAAGTGATTGTTCTGGAATTGGAGCCGCCGTATTTTATTCGGCTATCAAGCAGTGTAAAGATCTAGATTGATTAGAAACATCAACTACACAATTGGTATCACTAAAGGAATATGTTTTGAAATCTCAATACATGTTGCAATACCATCTATATTCTGAACGAGAGTGGGTCAAGGATATATTCCTTTTAGATGTCAAAGTTCAGGTAGATCTCTACGATCCATTCTATCTAGTCCTAATCAGTCTGATCAAACTAAGCATACAATATCGACAGGATTTGTTTCTTAAAATAAAATATCTTATATTCAAACACAATAGGATTGAATAGCATGCATTAGTTTCTGCAATTCACAATATGAGTGACAAAATGTGTTTAAACTAAATCTTACAAATACCAATATTAAAGAGCCCTTAAATAGTTTAATAAAACTTGGGGTGAATATTTAATATGAATCCAAAAATTCCAAAATAAATAAGTCAGGACTGTATAATCCACTCCCAAAGGGGCCAAATCTTAATCCAATTACCTCTCAGAGTCCAATCTCACTGAAAAGTATCAATTGAACATAAGGCAGTATATATATTCATCGATTGATTCACTTAAATCTAAAACATATATATAAAAATAGATATAGAGAGAGAATCTATACATGTATATAATTCAGGTGAAGCGTGAAGGATATAGAAACCTCTAACAGTTATATATTCTGTCTCCATTGGTCATAGTCACAATGCCACTGTTTGATCAGCGTGTCGAGTCAGACCTGATATAACCCGCAGAGAACGCAGCGCCTTGACCAGAGCGGAATGAAAACTGATCCAATAATTGTTATTATAATTATAACGCCTTAGGGACACTTACACATAAGTGAGAAAAATAAAACCATACCATGATGCACCTGCGTGAACATGAAACCAAGTGAGTCGTTATTATAGACACAGACACCAAGCTTATCCCAAGATGGCAATAGAACAAAGTGAAAGATGCGATCATGACCGGAAAGTTAAAACAAAAAAGACCAACAATGTAAACCATTTCCAGGTGTATCTAGTTGACATGATGGTGCGGCACAACAAACACTGGGAATAACAATCCAAATAATGAATCCAGATAATTAATACCTGAATAGAGGCACATTAAAGCCCGGGAGGCTGAAATACCCGCAAAACCACAACCTATGACCATTGACTGAATACGTAGATGCAGCAAGTTCCTACAAATAACGGAGTTCATGTATTCATTAATAAGGTTGGAATTCAAGTTCTAAGCACCTTTGGTCAATTAGCAGTCTCCAGTTCTTTACCTTGGTTTAAACCTTTTACCAAACAGATTAAGAGCACTCCTAATTCATATTCAAAATAACCTATTAATAAATGATAACCAACATAAGTTTGTCCATCCAAATTCATCTTCAAGTATCGAGTACAGAAAAGTCTCACAAATCCATCACGGTAACAATAATAACAGAAACTCAATTAAGAAAGAATAAAAGAAAAGAAATACCTGGTAAGATTTATTAGTACAACCCATGTAGACTTTGAAGTTGTTATGATCAAAAGTTGTTTTGATTCCTCTAGACTAATAGAAGTACAAAAGATGAGTGGAGTTGATTGATTTGTGTGGTTAGTAGGAAAACTTCTTCGTTGAGAGATTTTTTCCTTATCCTAAGTCTGGAAACTAATTGGGATCTCTTGCGATCAGATAGAACAATTCCACAAATGTCAAACAAACGCATGTAATAGGCTCAAATTAAAATATCAGAAATTAAAACAAATAGAATCCCAGAGCTAATTACATGATACATAAGAAATAGCTGGAAAAGAAACCCTTACAAAGAGAAGAACAAACCTGAAAACTCGTTTTTTTCTTCTTCTCCACAACTGGATGAGACCATCAAAACCCATTTTATTATTTCTCTCAAACTTTGAAACCAAAGGAAATGGTGGAACAAAAACCTCAAGATAGATAAACGAAGGGGTGTTTCAGATGTAGATATGGTTTCTAATTTGACTTTCTGAGATTTATTATTTCTCCCATCTCAGTTTTGTTTCTGATTTTCGTTTATTCAAGGGGAGAGTGGAAACAACACCCTCCTCTTAGATATCAACAAAATAGATCTGAACAGTTTTTCATGAAATCAACCATATCCGTAGATTTATCTTTTATAAGGACAAATCCTGACCGCCACTAACACAGGAAAAGTTAGCCAAATACTTTATCTTCTTGATTAGTTCAAGAACAACCAGTTTTAGATATAACCTACTCAAGTTCGGGGAGTGGGTTCGCGGACTTAAGCTCACGGAAGGAGTACACAAACTCAGCCAAAATTCTCGGGTCGAGAACTTGCCGGTTGCGGACTTGGCTTGCTCCACTTCCATTTCTCTTGATCAACAAAGTTATGAAACTTTGGTTCAAGGAATAAGGACTTATACATATATGTGTTTCCACAACAATGCTTATATCCTACCAATAGTTATGTAATCTAAACTCTCATTTCAATCATTGAAACATTCTCGAGAGAACGTTATATAGCCGTTATTCACAGGACCATTTTTCGTGAGCAATTTCCAAAGTGATTGAAACATATCATGACTTTCGTCACTAGGTAAAGATGAATTCGGTTAAAGCGAAAGCTTACTAACACATATTTCGAGAAATAGATAGGAGAGTTAAACTCGGATCGAAATAGCAAATGTGTACAATGAAAGTCTATACATCTAAACGACTTTTGTCTCAAGAGTAAGAGATAGAGTAAATAGACTTTTGAGTGACAGATAAGTTCAAGTCTCCACATACCTTTTAGTCGATAAAGTTCCACCGATTCCTCGAGTAGTCCTTCGTCTTGTATGATGATTGCCATGGAGTTCTTGAGCTCAACTACACTTTATATCCTAGTCCGAGACCTTTAGATACATAGGCTAGAAACCAAGACTTGTAGTTTTGATCACTAACATTGACAAACATGCTTGAGATAGCAACGCATGCGAGTTAGACCAAGCAATGCTCTAACAACTTCCATTTCTATTGGCATTGAATTGAAGTCGAATTATCTCTTATTGAATTCTTGATTTGGATTTTAAGAGCTGAGAATGGATTTTATTTTATTTTTTAAATAACGAGAGTAACTGAAATTGATCGATTGCGAATAATGTAATGTATATTTTGAAAAAGTTTAGTTTGTTAATTTGTTTGATTGTTTGTATTTGAAGGAAATTTGCGATCAATTGGATCAATTATTTCAAGGTTCATGTTAATTTTGTGAAATTGAGAAATCAGAAATTTCAATTTGAAAAGTTTGGGACATTCTTTGTAACTGACAAAGTGCAGATTTCTCATCACATAGAAGGCCTCCCTTAAGGTCGGCCAATTAACATTTCTCCGGATAGACTTTTTTTCTTTCTTCTTCCAGTTTTAATGCACCAATAGAAGAAGCACCCTGAGGAAGGTATAGCTATGCAGTTACTCAGTTGCGTGCAATCCTGTAGCCTATAAGAAATACAAATACTTGCTTCAAACAGTTTTCATCTCTTTCATAGATTGTCTAATACATTTTAGTGTTAATGTTCCCTTTACTTGTTTAGGTGCCCGAGATTATGACGGTGTTTCCAAAAGAGATCTTTATGAGGCCAACACTCCAGAACTACTCGCTTCAATAGAGAAAATTTGGAACCATCCAAGTTTTCCAATCCTGTTTTATCACCAGATATGACATACATTCCTATTAAAGGTTATAATAAATTTCCTTTTCTTATTTAGCTGCTTTCGCTAAATCTTAGTTCAACGGTAGTATATAGATTGATATTATTGAATAAGTCTAACCATTTGAAACTTTTCTGCAGGTTATTTGAGTCTGATTCTCGGGTATGCAAGAAGCTAAATGATGCTATGTCGGATGGGGAAGATGTCAAGATGTGTCATCCGTAAAGTCGTTGTTCAATTATGATTCTATAGAGGAATGGATGATGTGGTACTCTACAAATCCACCTTACTTTTGAGCTCTGCTCCTATTCAACATTATTAATTTCGGCACTTCTATTTCAAAAGTTTAGTGCTCTCGGCTGTTTGGTGCATTGTTTTTATTCAATTTAATAAGAACATATATTCACGTCTCTTATTAAGCGTACTATCCTTTTGAGATTATTATATCTACAAGTGTTCTATCGTAGTGACTCTTGATGGTCCCGAGTTAGAAGAACTTACAGAACCACACCCAAGTACCACGACTTGAAGGGAGGTGTTCTGGTATTGGTTTTTGTTTCTTACAATTTCATGTAATATAGGTGTATTAATTCTCTTTGTAAATTATTAAAGCATGCACATAAATTACTAGTATTTTTTTTCTTTTAAATCTGTATGTACAGTGTTCAGTGAATCTTATCAATAGAACTAAAATGATGAAAAATCTATTCTTATATTTTGTTTTCCTTCTTTGTGTATACTAGTAATTGATTTGAGTCTTGATTCTCTTGAAAATGTATGGTTTAGCTGCAACGTGAATGGGGTGGTCAAAATCCTACATTTTCCGACGATATTTCTGTTTTTAGCTGTGTTATTAGTTTGTCGCTGAAAGATCTCATTATCCGACGAAAATATTTGCGGTCGCAAAATGTTTAAGCGACATAAATTATATTGTCATTGATCACTTAAAATTCTGCGAACCAAATTTTTGATATCGGGAAAAATGATGTTTTATACACGAAACTTAATTTTGTCGCTGGGATTTATTTACCGACGAAAATAAAATACTGGTCGACGCACTATTACTGACCATTTGCGCGACAATACAAAAAAACGTCGCCTAAAAGTATTAGCGACGAAAATCAGGGTTTTAGCGACCACAGCTTGTGTCGCTGCTGTTGGTTTTCCCGATCCAAACTATTCATAAATTGGTTCATTAGATCTTCGAGAGTAGAAGAACTATCTTTAGGAGCATAACTTTTAATAGTCTGGTCGCGTTCATCCATCATTTGAATTCGCTGGTCTAACTTTTGATTTTCCCGATCCATATTATCCATAAATCGGTGCATTAAATCTGTAAGACTAGAAGAATCGTGATTATAAGCATAACTATCCCCTCATCCTTGTGGTTTTTCACTTACATACCCGTCATAAGGTTGTTGATATTTATGAGAAAAAACATAGGCTTCCGTAGGATATTGATCATAGCCAAAAGATTGGTTTTGATTATACCCATGGAACGGTTGGTAGTTGTCATAATATTGAGATTGAAAACCATATTGATTACCACTGTTGTATGTGTAATCTTGTGCTCCGTACATGTTATTTCCGTTAGGAAACATGACGACTCACAAGAAATATAAAATCAAAACAAAAATAAATACAAGCTAAACAAATAACAAATCAATTAGCAACCGCTCCCTGGCAGCGGCGCCAAAATTTGATGCGTGTCGTAAGTACAACAAATTAATCAAGATATTTCCAACTAATTAACTAGTAATATAACGGTAGTAAGGATCGTTCCCACATAGAGCTGTGTAATTGATATGTTATTTGGTCCAGCAAAACAAAGCAAGTAACCAAGGGAATTTTGGATTTATCAACTAAAAGAATAATAAATAATAAGATGAAAAGATGATTAGAAATCATTCGACGTTAACAAACGTTGACTCTCATAGAATACTCGTTTACCTTTCGTAAGAATCAATTATCGCTAACCGTAGAATAGCAGGTATACTTAGTTATCCCCAAAACTCCTTTTACCACGGATATGGAAACTCTCCAATATCATATTCTATCCAACCAAACCACCAAGTAGTAGCTCACTCAAGGTGTAATCCAATCGTACGCTTTAGGATTTGTGAATTAGGTTGATCCCAGTAGTTAAACTCTTAGCTCAAGGTTCACTTGCTGATGTTGTTTTCACTCGCAATTGCTCCAAAGAATCCCTCTGTAAGGTCTTGCGACTTCTACTTGTATAAAGAGTTGTTTGAATAATACACTTGAACAATTTAGTAATCAATCATAAACCCTAGATATAGAAAAGACAATCGATAATATGATAAAAACTTCAAATAAACTTGTATAATAATTAGGGTTATTTGGTTTTTGGTACTTAGGTTTTGTCCAAAGTTAGTGTTTGGTCTAACATTTGTCCAGCTTTGCGTTTGGTACTTGGAAATAACATTGACTACCGTTGACTTGACTTTAATATATTTATAAATAAAATATTACTGAGATTACCACGGTACCCTTGGAGTAGGCATAGATCCAACGACTTTTATTAAAAGCATTAAGTGTGTGGTCACGATGTCATATTCCCTTTACTATCTCTTTACTCTTCTTCTTGTTCTGAATTGATTGAGAATATTATACATCGGCACTCACCAATTACGGAATCAATTACCAAGATCATCCATTACACAAGTAATTCCGTAACTCCAATTTCATCCACTACACAATCAAAATTCATCTATCTACAGAATTACACCAATTTCAAACAAAATCATCTACAGTAACCCCTAAACTTGGATTAACCTATGTAATTCATCTAAGTCACAACTATTTCATCCCTTATCCCAGTTCGATTCTCATAAAGTTTCATATTGATTGTATCTAAATATCCACGATTTGAAGCTCAATTACACAATGCGTACAAATTAACCCAAGTATCATTTAATTTTTGCCTAATTCCAATTTTTCAGGGACCAAATCGTTTTCCAAAAAAAATTGATTTCCTCTCAAAATTGATGTTTGCTCACAAATTTGCGAAGAGATGGAGAAGCAGAGGAGTAATCTTCGATGTGCAAAGATTTGATGGAGCAAACAACTAATCAAAGAGAATGATTTTACTAGCCGTTAATTTGTATATCATGGGAGAAATGGAGAAATCGCCAAGATATTGATAACCGAGAGGCGATTTTCAATCCAAATGACATCAATTCTTATTGGTGCTTGACTGTTTTGGTAGCGGAAATCTTTGCATGAGATGGTGGTCAAATTAGTGTTGGTTTTCTACAATTGTTGACAGGGTATGGTTTGAATTTGGGGGTTTTTCATGGATTGATTGTTGGGGGTCTTGTATGTCGTCTAAGAATGGATCTATGGGTCAGAAAGTTGCGATTTTTGTCAACGGTGGGAATAATTACTGGTGTGTTTGATTTTTTCTGCGATATCAAGAGACAAACACCAAGCTTATCTTCTACAGGCTTGAATTGAACGAAGGTGATGGTGGTGGTAGTCCTGGAGATGGTGGTGGTGGTATTGAGCAAAGGTGAATTTTTAAGGGTGTAAATATATGTTAGGTTATTACGTAAATGTTATATGAGTAAAGGTTATAATAGTAAAATCGTTTAATCTGTTACTGAAAAGTTAGATTTAATCGATTCAACGTCATTTCCAAGTACCAAACGCAAAGCTGGACAAATGTTAGACCAAACACTAATTCTGGACAAAACTTAAGTACCAAAAACCAAATAACCCTAATAATTAAGCTTCACGCCCGGAACATAGAATTCGTCCTAATCAATAAAAGTTTAGCGTCTCATGATTACACTGTTTCCCGGTTTCTCCATAATTGGCACTATATTTTGTCGATATAAGTTATCATAGAATCAGTTCTAAAGTTAGTGTTGTCTTGCCCCTTACAAAATTTTGATATTGTGGTATCGCTACTGATGCATTTGTGTTATCTAATTATGTTTATGCATCGTAGTATTATGTAAGTATCAAGCTTCTTTTTTTAATTATATGGAAAGCTAAATGAAGACCTTATACTCTTTTTTACTTAAAACATATGTATTTCAGAGGATTTTGTATTTACTCACATTCTCTGGGTATGTAGTGGTGGACGTGGTGCTCATTGTTGGGTTTGCGATGCGCGAGGAATAAGGTGCTGTAAATTTATTCAAGTTTAAACAATGCACATAGAGCATCCAGCGCGAGACTAGTTTCATGTATATAAGGTGGTATACAACTATAGTAGTATCATATGTACTGATCTGATCAATCTCATTGGATCTTACTAACTTATTCTTTCTTTTAGTAAAACCAAAATAGCCATAAGAAAGTTTTCTTATGAGGTTTTATTTTTGATGTTTTCAAATTCTCAATTCCTTTCTAAGTTTTACCAAGTAGTACCATATTCTGCAGGAAGATCATATCCACAAGTCTTGAGACCCTTCTTTGAAGAGGAATTGCTTTGTGGACAAATCTATTTGAAACAACAGAGAAATTTGAGAAGATTCTTAAAATGATTCATGATGAATGTATCTATTTCTTAGCTACACCTGTTGCTATTTTACAAGCTTTTTTATTTAGATCTTCTTAAGTTGCAACAAATCTTAGATGCTTATATAATAATTGGAATATTTTCTCTTTAAACTTTCCTGATTTGTTTCTTAAGGTGTTTATATTGATACTTGGTACGATATTTTTAGGTTTTCCTTATTTGCCACCCACGCTTTTCCTATTTGCCATTCACATAAATTACCACCCCCACTTATCCTATTTACCACCCATTTAAATTTGATATGTCCTAAATAACACCTTTTGACTTTTTGTTTACCTCCAACTATAAAACCACCCCAATAGCTAAAACAGACCTAAGAGTTACAAACTATTTCTTCTCGTCTCCACCGATCCACCACATTCCTCTACTCCATCTCCACCACCAACCACCGTCTTCACCCATCTTTTCTTATTTCATTAATAAAGAAACTTGAAAAGAACAGTATCACTTGCGCTTTATCAAAGCCAAGTAAATCATATTTCGAATATTTATCACCGCCCTTCGCCAATATCAATCTAAAATTGGTAGGATTTTGATTGGTAGGACTTTGAGAAACAATGCTGATCTAATATGCCAATAAGGGATTTGTTAATAAAGATTCATGTTGCAGCAACCAAGAAACTGAAGACCGTACCATTAAGTCCTTTCACATGCAAATTTAGCGTCATTACTTGTAACAAAGAATACGTCAAACATGATAAATTTTTCATAGCAGACAGGGTATCTAATTAGTGCATCTTACTGCTCTGGAGGGGATCAATTTCTGGACGTCTGAAATTAAGAACTTAAAAGTTTATGGTCAGTCATTCTTAGACGATGAAAAATATTTCAAACAGTACCATTATGAACGACTACTAGAAATTTCGGTCGTTTTTTCTGGATGACTACTGTCGTGGACTGTCGCTCTCTGTATGCCTACAAAATTTTTGCAATCTAAAATTCAATTCATAAGTAAATTAAATAATTCCATAATTTATTAACAGTATTACCATTAATACAAATAAATAAATCGTATACTAGTTTTCTTGGTTTCGATAAATTTAAACAGATAAGAATCATAAAATTACATATGTTTATTATGAATTAACATAATTTTGTTGGATGTTTGATTCATCTAAATGATAAAAGGTAGAGAAATAATAAATTTTGGTATACCATAATTAAACATAAGTCTAACCTAGGGTTAATAATTTTATTTTATTTTATTTATTTATTTATTTTTTTACGAAAGAGGGATTAAAGAAGAAGGAGAACAAGAAGAAAGAAAATGGTTTTTTAAAGAAAAGGGAAATTTATGAAGAAGAAAAATGGTAGTAGTTACAATCAAATTTAATTTGACTTTTTAGGTGGTAAATATGAAAAGGTGGAATTGAAAAATAGAAGTACTTTTAATTTTTGAGAGAGGTGGAAAATAGGAAAAGTGTGGGTGGAAAATAGGTGAAACCATTTTTTAATGCTAGTGCAGTAAATTATTATGTAGGAATTGCATCTCTTAAGAAGGGGAAAGAAGTTCACAAGCTATTTGACGCCATTCCTGTCTCATGGAAGGTACTGCAAATCCAGACATTCTAAATGGCTTTCATGATTACACATTTCCCATACTATATGTTTGTCACTATATACGAGCTTATTGAGTCCGGTTATGATGCATGTTATATCTAAAGATGAATCAATTGAAGTATTAAAAAATTTGTAGATGCCAGGACATTGATGGATGGCAGGTACTTTATGTATTTGTTTGTTTTCATTTTTCCCTTGAAGACATAGAATGTTAGACTTCTTCTTTTTTTGAAACATTATGTAAGATTCCTTTGGTTTAGTAATGGGTAATCTAAATTGACAATTCTTTGGTTTTAACCTTCAGTTTACACTTTCTTGAGAGGCATAATGCTTAATGATCAAATTGTTGTTGGGTTATGTTGTTGGTGACCTTCATCTGGTAAGTATATTGTGATCTTCTCGACATCTTGCGCAACCATGTCTTTGTTGTGACGTAAGAGTAATGTGCTGAAAATACAAGTGTTGGTTTGCTTTCAGGTTCCGGTAGGAGAAGAAGTTTGCGACACTTCTTTTGCAGAACTCTAGCCATTTCCGATGGTGTCTAATCATGTTTGATGAACAACTGAAGAAGAGGACATTGGGTAATTAACCATTACAATTTCTCGTATTTTGTTGCAATAGAGATATAAAGTTCTATCAGTACCCAATCCTGTGTTTTACTTGTTGTCTTGTATTATGAAATTCAACAGGTTCAAATATTTTGTCTTTTGTCAATATGGTATGCGAGAGTGCGAAACTCTATTTCTAAATCCATTGTTTTCTAGATTGCAGACAAAACAGTTTTCAGGATTGCTGAGGACAAGTAGATATTAAATTAGATATAGAAACAAGTGGATTAAAGTAATCTTAATAGCATTGCTGGAACTCTTAGATTTTTAGATGAGAAAAGAGTCATCTGCCTATACTTAGCAGTTATGAATCACCCAGTTGAACTCACCATGAACATAAGTATCATTGAACATATCGATTAACATATATAATAATTCGAATAATGTTTGCTTCTTTCGAGTGTAGAATGAATGAATGTTTGAATGTAGACAGAACGAATGTTGAATAAATGTTTGAATGACTTCTTTTGAATGAAGAATGAATATTTGAACTTGATTGGATTGAATGACAACAATTCCAGGGGATAGGGTACTTGTAGGGTAAAATAAAAGGGGGGTGGGGAATTGATTTTGACCAGGTTAATGTAGAATGGTTTTTTTTTTTTTTTGTTACAAAAACATTAGTAACGGCAAAAAAGTGCTTCTAAATTTTACCAATAATAGGAGTCGGTCAACGTTGACTTAGTCATTACATTGTAACTTCAATAAAAATTTAGAAACAGGCCGACCATGGTTACTAATTTTCATTTGGTAACGACGTATTTTCCGTTACGAAAACCGTTACAACCCCAAATTAGTAACGGCGACATGTCAGTTATGAAAATTTGTTTCACCCCCATTTGTAACGGCTGATTTGTGTTGCAACCTCATTTGGTAACTGAAATAGAAGGTTACTAAACGCGAAATACGGTGTAGTGATACAATCACAAGATCTAAAACCTTGGTACTTACGAAACATGCTAACCGAAATCAAATCACTCTTTCGTGACATTCCAAGCTACAAAATTATACATACTTGGAGAGAGGCAAATCGGACCGGTGACGAACTAGCGAATAAGGCGGTCAAAGATAAAATCCAGCACAACAACAACAACAACCTGTTGGGAATTCACCCGCCCAACCTTTCTACAAGACATTGTGTTTAATGACATGATTGGAACCACATATCCTAGAGCCGTAACATTTACCTTTTAAATAAATAAACGGTTTCCCAAAAAAAAGAAAAAAAAAATCCTCAATTGATCCGTAAACAGTAACCTAAATTTCATCCTTAATTAGATGTGAACTGTGCGATCATAACAAATGTTTGTTTTTAATTGTTAATTAGAACTATTTAGAGTCAAATCCTCTATACACTATAATATAGATTAGATACTTTTCATTTCATTTGAATGCTAGTTTGATCATAAAACACCTCCTCTCTACATACATTCTGGTTTTTAAATACTATTTAGAATGCTAGTATGAGGAAAAAAAAAGAGATAAATAATAATCAAATGAAGCTGGTCGTATCATAAATGGTCATGTTAATTTTTGTGCATGTATACAGGTTGCGGATTCATTAATGACTTCGTTTTTATTTCGGAATTTGATGCCTTTATTGGAATTATAGCTGTTTTGGGTTAAGATTTACATGTGTTTTTCCATTTTTATACTTATTAATATTTTTTCTTTTACCAATATACAATTTACCCAAGATAGAAAATAATATATACAATTTAATATTTTTATATTAGTAAAATCCGGTGACTTATACTTCCATTTGTTTTTGATAAGTAACTACTTTATACACAAACTAAACATCTCACGACAAGACGGGCAGAGCCATCCCCATAACATCATTGGAAAGATCTTGCAAAATAATGGAAGGAAGAAAAATAGATCATTCCTCAAAAACAGAAGGGTGTAAAGCCTTTTTAGACAAGGTATTAGCGACACTATCGTACTCACGAAGATTATGAACAAAATGTATAATTTAAAAGGACTTATATCTAAGAAAAGGCCTCTCAAATACTAAGGTGGAGGAGCCAAAGCTTTACAAAAACAAACTGTAGAGGAGGAGTCACTATCAATAATAAGATGAGTGGCTAGTTGTAATTAATCATTTGGTGCGTGATTCATGTGCGTGACTCTAGAATTCGAAGGCGCAAGTGTTTTGGGGTAAAAACTGATTCTGCTGTTTTTGATAAATTCGGGTGTGTTGATGAGAAACGAATTCAAACCCTAAACAAATGTACTACACATGAGTACTTTTGAGTTCAAGAGATAAATCTGTAAAACTCTGGCCTAAACCAAGAAATGGCCGTTCCAGATTCAATTTGGTCACAAGGTGAAGGAGAAGGGTTGACCTTAGGGAGGGAAGCGAAGAAGGTGCTTGAGATCAAAATTATGAAGGTGTGGTTGTTTTATGACTTGTATCAGAAAATGGTTTCTGGATACTTGTGTTCTGTCTGTTCTAAATAGATTGAAAACCTATTCCTCCAAGTCATTGAGCGCCCCTGATCTCATAGGAAGTGGAGGAAGTTAAGTAGTGGAGAAGTAGGTTTGTGCGGAAGGTGGTGATCATCTTGTTTCCGTTATGAGGGAAGACTGATCACACGTTCGCCCACTACTCTCATTACTGTTAACCGTCCATCTTTTCTGACACTTTCTCGTAATGGGCGCGTTGCACAACGTACGCTGTAAACCGCCAGACCAATACCCCAGTGAGCATCCCCCAGTTTGTGACATGTTTGATGTCTCGAGTAAGTGGGTCGAGTCGTGGGACTCGTTGCTGAAAGCAGCACGTAGTGCTTTTAGGTCAAATAATAATTTATTTGTAAAACCGATATTTATAAAGCATTGCTTATAATCGATGTATGTGAAGCATCGCTTTCGAATAAGCAGTTGAAAATAATCGATGTGCTAGAAGCATCGTTGTTTATGAGCTCGATCGAATTAGTCACGAATCAAGCGTCTTAAAAGCAGCATGATCGGCCCTCTTTGGGTGTTCGTTTGAGGACCCTATGGGCGTGCTATCACTTGGTCGATCGCTCCCTGTGGGAAAGAGATGGTCGGTGATCACAATGCTACTTTGTTAGATTTCTGAAAACAAATCTACACTATCCAACTAGGCTGGCGAAGTTGGATGGACGAGATGATTTGCGGCAGTTGTATATTGCCGTTGTCGTATTTAGGGTTTGAAAGCCGTGCGGCCATCCTGTTTAGCTAATCGAATCAAAGCGCGGGCGCTGATTCGAACAAGACGATTAGTTATGTGCAAAGATGAGCCCTTGGTATGCACGTTTGACATCTCTGGGCCATCTGAAATTAAATCTAAGCCACTCGATGCGGGTGGCGAAGATGAGTGGTCACTATCGATTTACGAAAGTAGTGCGTTGTCGCAAAGCATTTTTTAGGGTTTTCAAACGGCGCGTTCTCCCTACTTTGGGCCGGCGATTTGATATGCTCTGGTCTTCTTATGAGCGCGTCGATCGACCAAGTGTGGAGTTGGGTCGATGGTGAACACGTTAGGACTTCTTTAATTATTCGAAGGAAAATCTAAGACGTCCAACTAGGCTAGCTAAGTTGGGTGGTCGTGATGTTTTGAGACTGTTTTGGCCGGTCTTAGCTCTTTTGATCTATTTTTCAACAAATACGATCATCCTACTTTGGGCAATCGTTTTGATGCGCCTCGGATTGCCGGTGAGGTTCGATCGACTAAAGATGAAGGTGAGTTGCCGGTGAACACAACGACGCCTCTTTGATCGCCAAAACACGATCCACGCCGTCCAACTTGGCTGGTTAAGTTGGACGGATGTGATGCTTCTAAGACCTTCATGGTCGTTCTAGTTCGTTTGATCCTTTTTTTAAATAGCGTGAACGTCCATGTTCAGTCCAGCGTTTGAGTGTGCAGCGGATGAGCTAAGGAGTTTCGGCCGGCGGGGATGCTAGTGGGCCCGCCAGTATTTATCGTGACGATCGCCTAGTCCTGTTAGGAGTAGGCTAGACCTATTAAATTGCGTGACCAAATCATGTGGTCGTGGTCATTTCTTAAGACCGATATGGACAATATGGATTTCCCTTAAGGAATTTAAACGCGTTCGATCACGCTAACTTTTAATTGAAAGGTGTGTAAACACGTTGGTCTCTTTTTCAGAGAGTGATGCAGCCTGGGTGAGTACTTCCATGCAGATCTTAATATTGACACTTCGGGAGATTCATGCTACTCTGCTGAGAGTGAACATTTAATCGTCATGTCATGTCAATATTGAGAGTTCGGTTAAGAACATAGCGTAGGAAAATACTAGGCAAGTCATGCATTAGTGAATAATCTTTGGTGGAAGATAAAATTCGAGAGGATATTTTGGGATTGTTGTTGCACGCACCATTCTGAGTAAATTTCATATATACAGATATATTAAATTGCTCAATACATATGTGAGTGAAGAGGCTTAAGCACTTATTGCTTTTAAATGGCTTATGTTCCTTTGCAGGATGACATCGCATTAAATACAGGGTTTACGATTTTAGCCCTTGAACTAAAAACCACCATCAACAGCAAGGATACTGAGGGAACTAGGTAACTAGGGGTAGTCTGCTTGGTCTCAACTATACGAAGTTGGTATTAGATTTTGTATAGCGTCTTAATTCTGAGAGTATTTAATTCTGGACTAGGTCCCGGGATTTTTCTGCATTTGCATTTTCCTCGTTAACAAAATCTTGCTGTGTCTTTTACTTTGATTTCGGCATTATACTAGTTTATTATAATAAATTAAAATATTCATATAGGTTATCTCCGTATTACTTGATCGTGATCATATAAAGTTTGGTTATTACCGAACCTATTATCAAGTAACACACTTTGTTGTATTGTATCAATCTTGTATCGACACTCAATCACACAAACTATCTTGTTATTGTATTGTCTGGATCTCGTATCCATAGACAATCACAAGAAGTAGGAACTGAATAGTTGTATTATCTCGACTCTGTCCATAGATGATCACTTTCGGTGGAGGACTTATAGGTTGAAAATAAAAAAATTGTGGTTTATTTGGGTACCCTCGTATTTTCATGTGTGAGAATCGGTTTGTATGTGACTAGGAAAAACCCGATTTTAAAATCAGATTTTATCAATGCATACTTTAACCGATTCTGTATATCCTTAGTGAATAGCAAAACACCAACCCAGAATCGGTTTACGAGGGCATGAACATAAACCGATTCTGGTTTATGTTTCGGGATTTTTTTTTATCGTGTTTTGGTGATCAATCAACATTTGTTGATTTCTAGATTAATAAGATTAAACATCTATTAATAAATTAAATTAACACTAATTAATTAAGTGTAAATTAGTAATTAAAGAAAATCGTTGGTCAAGGGGAATCTCATTTTACTTAAGAATGTCTTATTTTGTCATGCAGTAACAGGCCCAAATAATTGGCTTTGGTCCCAAACTAGCCAGGTTTTTATGTAAATCTAAATCACTTAATTTAATCAATGAATCTATTATTTTTGTTTTAAAAAAAGAATTAAAACCGTTCATAAGAAATATCAAACAAACGATCACGAAATTTTTATTGAAAACCCTAGTTCTCTTTCCTTAAAAACCTTAGTTCTCTTTCCTTCCCCATGAACGGCGTCTAAATCTTGTGTTTACCGGAGCGATGCATGCCTTAGGCCCGCTATTTCATCTTAGTTATCGGGATCTACCTTCGATTTGGGTATTGATTTATTTGATTTGCCGATGAAGTTGCCCCTTCATTTGCTAGTGCTTGGTCAATTGGTCCATTTTCTCTTTCATGTTATCATCTATTTGCATCTGCCGGTTGGTTTATTTGAACCCCCTCGTTATCAATCCTTCCTCTCCTTGTTTAATTGTTATAATCTAGTCTGATTTCCTTCTTTTGTTCTCCAATTTTCCAAAAACAAAAGAAGAAGAAAAAAATATATCAAAAAATAAAAAATCACGGTAGTCAGTTTGTTAATTTGTTTGTCAGGTCTTCAATTTCATTTGGTGAGATTTATTTGTTGGCTTCCGATTAGGCTTCTTAATGTTTCAGACTACACCAATTGTGTATCATGATTCCAATCCGTCATTTGTCTCCCTTTTTTTTCTTGGAAGAGAACCTGTTTGTTAAAAAGTTAGTTGGTAGCCTTTGTATCATCATAATTTCTATTTTTCAGTGATGGTTCTTAGTTAGACTTTTATACACCCTCTCTTCTCAGTCTTCAACTCTATTAATCATCTTTAAATCCCATCTCTTATCTCTTTTTTTTTCAATTATGTTTTCTTTAGTTCAGTAAAATTCAGTGCGATTTTGTCCAAGGGGATTGCTTGTGTTTGAGGTGCTCTGAATTTTAGTGCTATTATTAGGACCGATTAGTTGTTCAAATTATTTTTGTGAGGTTCTTATCTCGTAATTTCTTCAAGCACTGGTTAATTTATCTTCTTTTGTCTTTGAACTTTCATCGGCATAAATACCCATGTCAGAATTTCATTTTTCTATCCGGTTAACTACTATGATTTGGTGGTTACTAATGGTTCTGCGCCGTTTCGGTAAGCTCTTTCCATGTATTTTATTGGTAGTTAAATTCAAATCCTTCTGTTTTTAAGTCAAGTTGTATCTAAGCCTTCTGATTTAACACTTTTCTATTTCAGTTTTGTTTGTAGTTTCTTCTTAGCTCATCAATAATCTCTCTGAAGTTAGTTTCTAATCTCTTGGTTATTCATTGAAGTTCATAGTCTCTTGGTTATTTTTTGGTGGATTTAAACCCATGTTCTAGTGGCATTATGAAACTTCTCCTTGGAACGTCCAAGGCATTTGACCTCCAATTACTCGGTACCACTTCAACCACCTCAATCATTTTATAAGCGAGATATAATCTTACTTGTCGAGACAAAAGTGCCGCTGTCTCGAATGGAACTTTTCTTGAAAAAATCCCAATTTGCTTATTGGTTTATAGTACCTTCCATGGGAATTGGAAAGCGTCAGGCGATTGCATGGCACAAAAACATAGAAATGCATCTAATATCATCAAACCTCAAATTAGAATAATTGAGGTGCTAATCACTTGTGTTTATGGTGTAGTTGATCTGGAAGATAAATCTGAACAATAGTCATATGTAGCTAACATTGATCAACAAGTCAACAAACCTTGGTTACTTATAAGCGACTAAAGTGTTATTCTAGATCCAGATGAAAAACAATGTGGAAATAAAACTAGTTCAAGTAGCAAATCTTTCATACGTCGGACAATAGATTCTTTTGGGGCTTCAAGATGCGGGGTACAAAGGAGTGTCGTTCACATGGTATAATAATAGAGAAGGTGATGTCAATATATGTGAAAAAAATCGACGACAGAGATTTAACATCCTTTCAATGGACGTGAATTTTCCTGACACAAAGGTTAGTCATCTTCCTAGAGTTGGTTCTGATCATGCGCTGCTTCTTCTTGATTCAAATCCATAAAAAAAAATAAAAAATCATTTAGATGCATTAGATCTTGGTTGTCACATCCTACCTTGGCTTCGATGGCTGCCAACTCTTGGAATTATCACTCCAGCACTACCCAAGACAGGAACATCAACTCGAAGATTAAACTATTATCCTCGGATTCATGTCAATGGAATTCAGATGTGTCTGGAAACGTCCATAAAAATATAAAATCCATGAATAATAGGATTGAAAACCTACATAAGTCTGGAAATTTTGTCGAAAATCTAAATAAAATTAGATAACTCCAAGTGAATTAGGTAACTGCACAAAATAAAAATGATTACTATCACAAATCTCAAGAAATAATATTTTTAAGTAATATGACCAAAATACAGAATATTTTCATGCTTTAGCTTCCAATAGGAAAAGAATCAATTATATAAACTCCCTTAGAGAACCATCGGGTCTATGCATGGATTACAGACAGAGATAAAATCAATACCCTTCTGATAAATCATTTTACTCAGATATATAACCACATCGCAGAACAACAACTTGGTGGAAGACTTATCAAGTTTTATTGAACCTTGCATCTCCGAGGTCAAAAATTCCTCGTTAATTGTTATTCCTTCAAAAGAAGAAATTTGGAATACAATTTCCAAGATGAACCAGAGGGGAGCTGCGGGACCATATGGATTTCAACCAAGTTTCCTTAAAGCCATCTGGGATATAATGGGCCTGGATATAATCTATATTGTTCATGATTTTTTCAAAACTGGAATCCTAAATCCGGAATTAAATCATTCCTTCATAACCCTGATTCCTAAAATAGCCACCCCACAAACTCCAATAGATTTTAGACCTATCAGCTTGATTAATACAATATACAAGATCATATTCAAGATTCTAGCAAACAGGCTAAAGCCTATCTTAAACCAGATAACATCCCCTAATCAATCAGTATTTCTTCCGGGGAGGTAAATCACGGATAACATTATCATTTCCCATGAGCATATTCACTCTATGAAAAACTCAAAAGCCACAAAACGAAATTTTGCTTTAAAATTAGACCTCTCGAAAGCCTTTGACAAAGTGGAGTGGAATTCCATCAAATCGGCTCTTCCAGCGTTTGGTTTTTGTGATTCGTGGGTAAAGCTCATAATGCAATGCTTATCAACCACTTCATTTTCTATCCTTCTAAATGGTTTATGGGACCAATTTTTTCCACTTCTAGAGGCCTAAGACAGGGTGACCCGCTTTCACCATACTCGTTCTTAATTTGTATGGAGATTCTTTCTAGACTCCTTGAAAAAGAAGTTTTTGAAAAGAAAATTTCGGGCCTCAAAGTAAATAAAGATGCCCCGAATATTTCTCACATTTTCTTCATGCAGATGATCGCTTTTTATTCACAAAATCTGATCTAGTCGAGGCAAAAACTTGTTAGACATACTATCAAGATTTGGTGCGATTACGGGTCGATGGTCAACCTCCAAAATCCGATATCTATTTTAGTCCTAGAATTCAACCGAAACATGGGAAAATCATTGCGAGAATTCTAAAAGTTTCCTTAATGACAAAAATGATTGATATCTAGGAACCCTCTTTTTCTTTGATAAAAATAAAAAGAAAATTTTGAACCTCTCGTCTGAAAAATACTATGCCACCCTTCAAGGTTGGAAATCTAAGTTACTCTCTCAAAGTGGCAAAACAATTCTAATAAAGTCCATCCTTCAAGGCTTTCCAACATACCAGATGCAAGTGCTTTCTCTTCCTAATGAAACGCTGGATAATACCATTATCTAATGTCTCGATAACAATGGACCGCAAAACACTGGCGGAGACGATCAACAAGACATGCAAAGATTCTCCTTGGAGCGCGGATAATACCATTCAGGAAACAATATCAATTCTGGAAAATCTTCCACAGGCTCAAGAAAGTATACAAACAGGAAATATAACTATGCAACAGAATACATCGCTAAAGAAGCTCGAATAAAGCATCTTCGGCACATGTCATCTCATATTCATCAAAGATTTTTAAAATCTAGTATTATTTCCAAAAAAAAGTTTTGACAAAAATGAGCTCATAAATCTCTTGTACTCTATTATTTCATTAGTAGAAGTTGCCTTTACATTTTTTAGTATTATCTGGATTAATTTTTTGAAAGACCAACGAACATCTATACTTTCAAATAAACCAAGATATAGTTGTGATTTTATCAGACCATTGCAACAAATCTTGATTAGTGATCCACTCTTTTATCCAATTAACGATGGAGTCCGAACAAATTCTCGTGTTCATGCTTCTAGAGAAAGACCAAACCAAATAGCTCTCAAGGGGCAAAAGAGAAATAAGTGTTGTTTCCGCACATTGAGCACTCTGTGTTTATGTCTGTATTATGTGCTCCATAAAAAAAAATGAGCACTCTGTATTATGTGCTCCATACAAAAATGAGCTCATTGGATTAAAAAATGTCATGGCCTGTTATTGGTTGTATTGTGTAACCTTTGAATGGGTATATTCACCGCAAATTTCTTAGGTGTAGTTTTTTTACATGTCTAAACATCCGACTGATTCCCTAATTGATTCAGTTACTCTTTTCATGTTGTTGACTTCGCCATGGGGTTGATTTCTAGCCTACCCAACTTGTTAGGGACCGAAGGCTTGGTTATTGTTGTTGTTGTTGTACACTTTTGATGTTGTTGGTCATAAAAAAAGTAAAAATAAATAGCTAGGCAGTATACTTAATCGCCATGATAGCTCATGTAAGTACATCGTAAAATTTAAACTTTATATGGGCTTGAGGTGCGCATTTTAATTGTTATTGCATTTGGTGCACAAATACACAGACGTTTTATGTCCAACTTTGGAACCTCTTCTTTTTTGTGATTGATTTCGTTTCCAGTATTTCACCTTGTCCAAAGGAAAGCACTCTTAGATACTTGTGGTATAATAAATCAGAGTTCTTAATTTAGCACTTAAGTGATGTTTAGTTTGCATAATCAGAGTTCCTAATTACTGTTTTCCATGCCGACATTAACAAAATGGGTAAAATGGAATCTATGAAATTTCTCCGAAGACTTTATTGATGTTTAATGTAGATAGTGGATAAGGACTGCTATCTTGAGATTTAGTTTTGTGATGGGGTAGTTTTATGTACTTACGTTAACGTCTTACTGCCATCATTCGCTAGTAGTAACTCAATGTCGTCTTTTAATGTATCTAACTCGATAGGAATTGATATCATACAACACGTTACGAGATTTTATCAGTAAATTTACGGGATTAATTCTTTCTTTTCTTTTCCTTTCTTGGCAGTGTCTCGAGTTAAATACAGAAACATTGATGTTTACATCATATCTGTTATTGTTGAGAAGGCGATGCGGAAAATGCATCATTGTTTCAATAGTATTAATATCAACCACAATATCACACAGATAAAATTGAGTAAAAAAGAATTGAATGTTCTATTTTATCGGGTTCCCGAAGAAATATTATATATTCCTCCGTTTCGAGAAGAGTTACTTTTCCTTTTAAATTTTATATTTATAAAAGAGATACTTTCATTTATAATTGGTTGAACATCCAAAACTATCCTTCTTCGTATTAATTATAATAATGACAATTATGGTAATTAAATGGTTTTTTTGAGGGTTTTTGTTGAGGTGGTTTTGGAAATAAATTTAAAATGTTACTCTCTCAAACATTTGCCTTAAAAATTATGCAAATTAAAAAAATAAATATTTTCCTAAAACGAAGGGAGTGTGTGTAAAGAATCATTCCACGTGAACCAAGAAGCAAAATCATTCTGCACTTATTGAGCTCTATACTCAATTTATCCCCATATTTAACATCCCGATAGTACTCCAAACGACAGAGCACAACTCCTAAGAGTTAGATTTGTTCATTTTAAACTACGTTAACATCAACAATGTAAGCTGCAATCAAAAATTTCCGGAACAAATTATTAATTCAGCAAAGGAACGTTAGATTTTAATTTAAGCGGTAAAATATTCACGGGATCAGATTAACCCCAAGAATATATGTATCTATAAGAATCCTACCTAGATTGGGGCCTATAAAATTTCTCTCCCAACTCTATTAAATGGTTACGGGTGCCAAATTTCACAAAAACTCTAATTTACCCCAAATTAATTCTTAAAACTAACTCATATAAATACCATTCTTTACCATTTCAGTAAAATTCATAAACCTAAATCAATTTTTTTTTTTATTTTCATCATAATCTTTCCAAATTCTCAAAACCCTAATTAAAAAAAATTGATCCTCTTCTCCAACGATCTTCGAACCAACCAAGAAAAATGTAAATCTTCATCAACCCGTTCTAGTATTCGCATTTCTTTATTGATTTTACATGTTTAAATCTACGATCTTTGAAAATCAAAATCTCTGATCTTACCCAGAATCAGTTCATGTTGACATATCATATAAACCGATTCTGAGTTTTGTTTTTCGGCATGGAGAGCATGCATGGTAATTGGTTTATATGATGATTAGCATCGATCGATGCTGGGTTGGAAATTGAAATATGAAAAGACATCGACAGAATTGGTTTATAAGTGCATGAACATAAACCAATTCTGGGTAGTTATTTTTATTGAACTTTGTGCTTTCACAATCGGGTTTTATTTGCGTGTTAGTATACTAATTGAGAAATTATATCTTCAGATGCCATTCTGCAATCGGTTTTTATATATGTATCACATAAACTGATTGTTTATGTTTGAATTCCTGTGTGTTTTTTTGTATCAGTTTATGTTTGAATTCCTGTGTGTTTTTTTGTTAAGAATCGGATTACATATATGTTTAATTATGCACAAATTGTTTACTAGATTTTTTTTTTTTTTTTGTAGATATGGACTTCGACCACTTGGCATTTTACTCTCGAGAGCTCACCCATGAGGATATTCCACTGTGGCACCACAATCCGTGCCACAAAGAAGCATTTACAAGTTTGCATATGGGCGTGAGGGCTCTGCCTGGAGGAATCCCTCGCACTGGTAGACAAGCTTGCACTGGAAGAGCTCTATGAGGTCATCAGGTTCGCGAGGAGAAGGAGGGATTTGATTTCAGCTGAGAGAGATCGCCACAGACATTTGGAAGGTATGTTTGAAGAAATTGCTGAAGTTCAAGCCCTTGCTGAAGCAGAAGATGTTGTTGCTGCTGCAAATGCTCCTGGTGTTGATGCTCCCTATGCTGGTGCTCCATGATTTATAAGTTTAAGTTTTTTAGTTTAAGTTTTAGATATTAAAAGTTTAAGTTTTTAAGACTTGGTTGTTTAATTATGTACTGTTTTTAACACTTTTTTTGGTTGTTTAAGGTTTATGTTTTGGATGATCCTGGTTTGAACTTAATGCATTTACAGTTTTAATTATAATTGTGTGTATTGTAAAACAAGTTTATGCATGCACAATAATAATCATATCCAAACACATGCCAAATCAATACTGATATGTCAACATAAACCGATTTGTCTAGGTCCATAAATAATTCGGTTTATGTGTGGGGTCGTGATAATCCGATTCTGCCTTAGAAATGTTGTTTTTTCTGTATCTTTTTCAAGCTAGAATCGGATCACATGTCCATTTATATAAACTGATTGATGTCGGTGAAAATTCTAATTTTTTCCATGTCTTTAATCGGCTTATATTGGCAACAATAAAGACTGATTCTTGGTGGCATAAACACACAATCGGATCTTATGGACCTTCGAGAAGACCGATTGTTCCAAATTATTTCACTTTTTTCAAAAAAAAAAAAAAAAAAAGTCGTTGGGGTCTTTCTCTATATATAAAGACCTCTTCCTTGGACCTCATTTGCCCCAAAATTGCTCATTCTATTCCTTCTCACTCCATACCTCCACAACTACTTATTTTATACCTCAACTACTCATCTCTCTACAAAAAAACACAAACCTATTTACATATCAATAACCTAAACACCCAATCACATCTCTCACACCACGTCGAGAGTTGCAAAAAACCTCCCCTCCCATTGGCCTGAACAACTCCTCGCTTCCATTGCCAAAATCAAAGTTAGCCCCTTACATTTTGTGACCGTTAATTTTAATAGAATATGAAATCTGGACCTCGACAATCTTTTAAAATCTACAAATATCTTTTGGGGGGCCTGGACGATTTTTTTTTTGGGAAAAAAAACGAAAAATTTCCATGTAAAAGGAAATATATAGCTGTTGCTAAAAAATCTATGAAAATCTTTGGAAATAAAGAAAGATAAAAAAATCTTTTAAATTTTGGAGATTTACGACTAATTTATGTTATTTTGACGTTTTATATGGAAATGTTTGAAAAGATCTTTTAGTTTCCATGTTTGAATTAGAGTTGGCTACCATATTTATTAAATACTACGGTTTCACTTTTATAAATTTTTATAAAACAAAATATACCATCTAAAACCAAGAGCGTCATTTTATGAGCTCTATTTTTGGTCACTAAGCTTTATTTTGTAGAGTTAGTTACCATACTTATTTTTGATGCCTTTTTCCATACCTCTCTTCCCGTATTAATGTTCTTTAGGTATGTTCACGTATTTTAAGTATGTTCGATTTAATTTCATGGTAAATATTTGCCGAGAAGATTTCAGAGTATATATGTGATTCATTAAGGGCAAGATCCTTCTCAGACCCAAAAATGCCTCGTCCCCTGTCCCGGCGAATTAAAGAGTGTCAGGTGTATATCACTAACTATAAGATTTCACGCCGTTAATAAATACTGTAATTATTTTCATACTGAAAATGAAGAGGAAAATATGAGTATTTAGGAAAATAGACAGACGATCTTCATCTTCTTCTTCTTTTGCTAACTTCTTCGCCTTCTTACTGTTTTTCTTCTCTCACAATAACTACTTACTGTTTGTGTCGTTTTTAAAATTGTATTCTTGAGTTATAATCTAGAACTAAAAAAAATAGAACTCCCCATTAGATTTGGGTATCTATGCGAAGGAATTGGAAAGCACGCATGAGTTAATAATTGAAAAGAAAAACCAATTAGGTTTAAAGTATGGTCTATCTTTCTCAGTAACGATTTTTTTCAATGCAATGATCGTTGATGGTGGTGGAAGATAATTCAAACCAATTCAAAGAAATAATCAAGCTTGATAAAAATCAAAGATACTGATCATAGAATAGAAAAAAATTAAGGGTTGTATTGACTGATAATTACAGTTCTTCACTGGTAGGAGACAATAAATATATCCTGGTAGTAGTTCTATGTACTAATCTAAATTTTTATTTGAATTTTGTGTTTAGAGATGGGGATAAAGAATCGTTTCGCCGATCAACGAGAAAAAAAAAGAAGCAATGTAACTGTTTCGTTTTTTCCCAATACTAAACGCTGTCAAAATAATATCAAAGCTATATACACGTGTCATTACCTAATAGGTCGGGACAGGGGGACAGGCAGTCTTTGCGTACAGAGGATCCGGCGCCTTCACAAGGCTCCGGATCGTCTGTTGCGATTTTC
>JAJJWW010011611.1:0-34178 GCA_023531295.1 Papaver armeniacum | reverse complement strand
CCTAGTCAACCGAACATTTGGGAAGCTAGTGTGACTATGCACAATACTCACATGGATGTAGAACCAAACTTGTTTTGGTAGAACCGGTAAACCCATGATTGTGATTGAATGTTGGTTTGATCAATCACATAGTTCTTAAAGTCAGATGAACCAATTCTAAACTTGTTTGGAAGTGTGGCAAATCGGTTTCAAGGTTGTAAGTGTGAAAGAGAACTTACAAAGTTAAGATGTCGACAAACTTTGAACACGTCTTTAGAATGTTTATTTATATAATTGTTCAAAGATATTCCTTAATGGCTAAGGGAAGAGAATCCCAGGATCGAAACATAAGTAAGTTAAGAATCTTTCAATTAAGGTTATTAATTTCATTTTTGTAGAAGTACAGAATTATTAATGTGCATTTACTAATTAGATTTTTTGAGAGATTTGATCGTTATTTTGGACGAGCATTTCCATGAATTATGAAAACCGAATCTGTTCTTTTATGAATATCTTGAGAATATTTTCGTTTTTGGAAATTCCTTGGTGTCCAAACTTCCTTGTCTATAAATACACGAAGTTTTCCTTTCTAGCAAACTAATCCTTCGTAACAACATATTTACTCTTTTGTTGTTGTTCTTGGTGTAGTCACTATTCGGAGAGGAGAGTAACCTAATTAGGGAAATCTATTACGTTCGCTTAGTTTAAAGTCTTCTTTGGGATTGAGAAGCTCTAGCGCGACCCATTGGTGGGAAACTAGATAATTGCGGTTTATCTTTGTTTTCGATTGATTTGATTGACTAATGGTGGTTCAAATCTGATTGCACCTAGTTTGTTTATTCTTGAGAATCTTCTCTTCTGATATAAGGTTCACTCAAACTAGTTCAGAGTTTCGACAGGGATATTTAGACTATTGTTAGTTCTAAAGACGATCTTGTGATAATCCATTGTTAACAGACTCCGTTATGTGCGTGATTGATCACAAGAGATTCAAAATGATTATAAAAAAGGTTTTTATTGAAGATTTAAGAAGATTTGAAGACAAAGAAGATATTGAAGATCTGACTTGGGTTTTATAATCTTTGGTGTGCACAATACTTGTTTTGGTAAAAGAGGATCCAATTAATAATCAATTTATCCTTGTGGTAGATTGGATTGATTAATTGAGTAGATCGGCATCAATACGTTTCCTTGTGATTAAAGGTATTGATTGGCTTAATCTTAAATGATTACCTTTGGGTGATTGAACATAAGATAGATCTAAGGACCTGACAAAGGAGTTTCATTAAGATAACAAGAGCCTTTGTCCGGCTCATATCACTTGGTTGAATAGAGTTGATACCAAACAGATTTGTTGTTCCTTTATCTTGTTTGGAATATGAACCAAAGGAATTGTTCCAAGTACGTGACTTATTCACAAGTCGGAGTGGGAATACGATGGAACTAAGTGAACTATAGGGTTAGTTACTTGGTCTCAACTATACGAATTAGGTGTAATTTTTGTGTAAATGCTTAATCTCGAGAGTATTCAATTGGACAAGGTCCGGGGTTTTTCTCGCATTTGCGGTTTCCTCGTTAACAAAATCTTGCTTTGTCATTTACTTTTATTTTTCGCATTATAATTATTTTATTATAATTAAATTAAATCACACAAACGTTAATTCTATTCACTCTTGATAAGCAATCCTATTGTGTTTGGTTAAGTCCGAACCTTTGTATTAAGTAAACATACTTCGTTGTTGTATTGTCTCGATCTCGTATCCATAGACGATCACACGAAGTGTGAACTCGATTAGTCATATTGTCTCGACTCAGTCCATAGACAATCACTTTCAGAGAAAGGACTTATAGGTAGGAAAAGTTTTAGCTTGAGGTATATTTGGGTACCCTCGCCTTTTTCGGTTTACTTGGATGATATCATAATATACTGAAGTACTTAGGAAGAGCATCTCATTCATGTTGAGAAGGTGTTTAAAGTGTTAATGAATGCCACACTGTTGAACGTAAAAAGTGCGAGTTTGGGAAGGAGGAGTTGGTGTATGTCAGATTCATTGTTGGTGGCCTAGACCTAGTACTGTAACTTAAATCAGGAGTTTCTTAGGGGCTTGCACCTACTTGCGTAAGTTTATCCGGCATTTTTCGAATATTTAAGGACCATTACATGGTTTGACGGGAACTAAGGCAAAGTTTGAATGGCAGCAAACCCATGAAGATGCTTTTCAATTACTAAAAAGAAAGATTTCAGAAGCACCAGTGTTGGCATTACCTAACCTAAAGCGTACTTTTGAAGTTGAGATCGACGCTTCTAACTATGTATTGGGAGGAGTGTTGTTACAAGATGGTAAACCAGTGGAGTACCATTCAGAATTGTTCTCAGGTGCTATTAAGAACTACGCACCCTATGACAAAGAATTTTATACTTTATATCAAGGGAACATTATCTATATACCCCTACTATGAGACCCCTTGCAAAAATACCCTTATGAACTTTACAAATACCCTAAGCCTAATACATTACTAAAATACCCTCATTTATATAGTGTATATACAAAACCACTAACCACTATTTAAAAAAAAAAAAAAAAAAAAAAAAAAAAAAAAGAGAATCTAATGAAGATGTGGATTTGTGTCGATTGCCTGCGTTTGCACAAATGGAGAATCTCTTGCAAGCACACAGAGAAACAATTCAAGGACCCTTCAATGGTAGGGTGCTAGTTTCTTGATTCACGGTATTCCATGCCCATCAGAACCGCTTGTGGCTGTCAGCTCATCTGATGATGTAACGGCTCGTGATGCTCCTCCTTGTTTGAGTTTGGAACTGCTAGATAAAGTACTACAGTGTAATATCACTACAGTATCCAGTGTGCCAACAAATTGTAAGCTCTCTTTCTCTAAAACTTTCAATGCCGCCATTCAAAGAGTTATTGCTTCGCTGGAGAGATTACCTTCGATACTGCCTTCTTCTTCTTCCTATCTGTGTGCTGCGAAGTTTACACTCCCAAAAACAGTGAAGAAGAAAGGTCATGTACAAGGAAGAGAATACAAATAGCTGCTATTAACTCGCTTTTGGCTACTTGGGCTGGGGCGAATGGTTGCAACATCCTCGGTTCCAAGAGGCTTTAGAGGAACATGAAGCCTTGCAAGAATGCGTAACGCAAGAAGAAGAAGCAAAAGTCGCCAATGTGACCCGAGGAAAAGCAAGAATCTTCCAACTTACGTTTATGCCGCAAGAAGATTGGTTACGGCATGTATACAGCAGCCATCCGTACACTTACTTCAAGTGATGTTGCACCTCGACCAACGATGGTACTTTGGCCGTATTCTGAAAAGCAAACATCCATCCGCCAAACCACCGATTGCCTTCCATTCCCTTGCCCAATCTGCCTTTCGGCCACTCAAGAGTTAGTTTCTGAGAGGATTCGAAGCTTCCCAAAGGGTACTTCTTGTGGACGAGACGGGTTACGTGCTCAACACCTAATTGATGCACTTAGTGGAGCAATGGTGTGGCAGATGAATTGATATCCTCTATAACACAAATTGTGAATATTTGGTTGGCTGGCAACTGCCCACCAGAGTTGGGAGTGTTCGTTGCGTCTGCACCACTCACACCTCTGTTAAAACCGGGTGGAGGGTTACGCCTATAGCCGTAGGCACTGTTTGGAGGAGATTGGTATCTAAAGTTGCAGCCACTCATGTAGGAAAGAAATGGAAGCTTATTTAAGCGATTATCGGGCCAGTGTTGGTGTGCGGTGTGGTGGTGAATCTATTCTTCACTTCTAATCGTTTTGTTGGGAAGTGTATGGCGAGACGGATCTCGCGCACGATGTTAATGGTGGATTTCTCTAATGCTTTCAACCTAGTCGACAGGTGTGTCCCTATGCTCGGGAAGTTAGATTAAGGTGCCCTCTATTGCTTGTGGGTGGAGTTTTGCTACTCCAATCCCGCACATCTTTATTATTTAGGTCATACTCTATTCTGTGGTGTACAACAACAGGTGACCCCCTTGGGCCTCTCCTTTTCGCTCTAACACTTCACCCCTTGTTCGCAAAATTGCTGAGCAATGTACTTTGGAGCTTCAAGCTGGTATCTTGATCGACGAGACGCTTGATTGGTGATACTATGATGGTCTCTAAAGCCCTACAAATAATTCAACAACATGGCCCTTCTCTTGGTTTGCACCTTAATATATCTAAGACGGAGATTTACTGGCCTGTTGTTGACGCTAGGGGTTTAGCTCCAGAGGTATTTCCTGAGGGAATCAGTAGACCATCAAAAGGTGTGAAGTTACTTGGTGGCCCGGTTAGTTCAGATCCACAATTTTGCAGGGACCTGGTGGTTAATAGAGTACATAAGACTCTGGGTCTGATGGAAGCTATTAAGAAGCTGGAAGACCCACAATGTGAGCTATTACTCTTACGGCTGGCTGCGGAGTCTCTAGACTTTACTTTTCTATCGCGCACGACTAAGCTCGAATGCTTGTCCGATGCATGCGGCCGTTGTATGATGAGAACTTGTTCGAATACTTACGGCAACTTCTTATAGGGTGATGGTCCTGGTTTTGGGTTGCTTCAACAGAGAATTGTTACCCTTCCTATCAAGCATGGGGGATGGGAGTTTATACAATGAAGGACACGATGAAATATTGTTATATGGCATCTTGTACAGAGCAGTTTCTCAACAACGAAACATCTTGCGACATTCTCGTGTGGATGTTTTGAGCCCCCGGTGCCTTGGTCGTGCCTTTAGTGCGTATAACTGCATGTGATATTGTGGACTCACCACTTAGCATTGATAGAGATCGCCCCCTTTCTATGAATTCCCGGCGATTAAATACTTTGATCTTTGTGATGAAAAACTCCCCACTAACTTTGTTATGTCCGCACGTGACACCTTTTACTACAATGTAACAAGACTAAGCACGCTCAAGATTTTTGTTGGCTATACCCATTGATGGACTGAACCAGCATATTGGGCCTAGAAGCAGTTTCGATCGGTTGTGCGCTATAGATGGGTATCCCCCTTTTTCGAGTGGGTGATGTATGTTCTGCATGTGGATGGGAGATGGATGTTTATGGGGATCATGTTGCACACTCGCACTAAAAGGATTGGTCTCAAGTTTCATGATGACCTTATTAAGTGACACTTTTATGGATATGTGTTATCGTGAGTCCCAGCCGAAGGAAGTAGGCTTAGGGCGACTTAGATGATGGCTCGGAGTTGAGACCCGGCCCGATATACTAGTTTATAATTGGGTTAATGGACATAATGTGTGTTTGGATGTAATGTGTTTCTCCTCTCAAATAAAGGTGTATCGGCTTTTCACCCAGGAGCAAGCGATTGCTAAAGCCGTGGCCAATAAAAATGCTAAATATCTCGAAAAGTGTCGGCTCAAAGGGTTCAGTTTTGGTGTTCTTTGCCACCACCTTAGGGAGTTAGGCGGTGGTACGATGATTTTTCAGAAGAGATTACGTAATTACATGGCCGGTCATGATGCGAATGTCAAAGTTGGAGAGTTCCTTTTCCATAGATTAGGTGTTGTCATTCAAAAGTTGGGCTCGAAACATTGAGACTCCCATCCAATTCTTGTAAACTCCTTTCCGTTGATGATGAATAAATTTATATTTTATTAAAAAAAAAAAAAAAAAAAAGACTACATCTACCATTCACCGCCAACCACCACTTTGCCGCTAACCACCACCACCGCTGCCAACCACCACCACCGACACCACCACCGCTAACCACCATCACCGACGCCAACCACCATCGCCGCCAACCACCGCCGCCGACGACCACCACCGCCAACCACCATCACCGCCGCCAACCACCGTCGCCGCCAAACCACCACCGCCAACCACCACCACCGCCAACCACCACTATCATGTGGAGTCAACTTCTTTGAGATTTTTGTGTCCATATAGAGGAAACTAGCTCAAGTTGTCTCCAATAAATAATGTCCATATCGGAGGCAACTAGTTCAAGTTGTCTCCAAAGTGGAGGCAACTAGCTTAAGTTGTCTCCCGATAAATAGTGTACGAATAAGTTGCAAAACAAAATGGAGGCAACTAGCTCAAGTTGTCCTCAAAAGTGAAGGCAACTAGCACAAAGTTGTCTTCAAAGTGAAAGCAACTAGCCCAAGTTGTCTCCAAATATGGAGGCAACTAGCATAAGTTGTCTCCAAATATGGAGGCAACTAGCACAAGTTGTCTCCATTTGGAGGAAACTAGCGTGTTATCAACGACATGAAGTTATGTTCAAGCAATACATTCCTTGAACCACTATTAGCCAACTACACATTTTCTTCAAGTGCACAAGCGCAACACATACACAAGTACAACACAACTTTGGCCGCAACACAATTAAGCCTCCACTCCACCAAAGACTATAACCACAAATCTCCAAATCTGCAACAACATCACCCTGAAAATTCTATCTTCTGCATCTCATTGAACCACAATACAACAACAATTCCTTGCAACAACTCCACCACTACAAAGTACAAACAATAATGTTAACTCTAAGATACATATATCCTTACTCAATTTTTGATATTCGTGCCACCAACAACTTCATCTTATTGCAACAACATATTCATAACCATTATTTCCCAGCTTCACCTCAACCGCAACACCGCATAAATGCACTACTCCAACATCACTCCACAAAATTCAATTTTCTGCCAACACACAAACTCCGCACATCATATCCGACAACACCTGTCCACCTTATCCCAACAAATCGCACCACCGAGTCCCAGCTCATTTGAATATTGTCACACAATGAAGACCATATTCAACCACCAGTGACAACCACCTGCAGTTGCATCTTCACCAGTACAACCATCTTTCCGCACTTTCATAAACCATACCTGACAAGCAACATAATTCCATTTCTAACTCTTTGCAACAAAGACCAACCCATTTCTTCATACATCTACCAGATCCATAACTCCATCTTGTAGATCCTCCTGCAATTTCATACATACCTAGACATCTATAACATCAAAACACTAATTTCTCCTGCAACCGATCAACAACCTGCAGTTTCCCGTTTCACCAATTCCATCGTTATATGCTCCGAACCTTCACCACAATTACATCCACTAAAACAACACCTCAATTCCAGTTTCCACAAGTTCAATTCAATTTTCTTCTGACATCATAATTCAACCCTAGATATTCATAAATTCGAATTCCATTTCTAACAACAACCGCATGCCATCTTTTCCATGAGCTCAAACAACAACTCAACCCAGGTTCCATTTCCATCACAGATTAAATTTCCTCTCTTCATCGATTCCCGACCACAATCTCGCATCCCTTTCATCAACAACGAGACTCAATCATCGAACCCATCTTAAAACAAATCTAAACCAAAAATTACCAGAAATTGAAATCTAAAATCGTATCCATCTCCTAAATCTTCAACCGATATTAATTTCGCATCTCTAAATAAATTCAGTGATAAACAAGTTTAAATTAAGAAGAAGAACATTTAATTTCTGCATCTGATGGAATTTGCAGTGAATAATCTCCACAAAACCCAATCTCTGAAATCCGTCAAAATTATCACCAGATTTTTCAACTGATTTACTGAAATGCAAACCCTAGTTTCTTCTCGATCTCTGTCATCAAATGAGCTAAGAGTTAGTTGCAAATCGGAATGGATCTACATTTTGATGCTCGAGATTACATTTTGGAGAATAGTTTTCACTGAGATGGTGATTGGAGACGATGGTGGTGTTTGTGATGTTGGTTGAGGTGGCGACGAGATGGTGGTGGCGATGGATATGGTGGTGGCGACGGAGAAGAAGAAACAAAGAAGAAGAAGAAATAAAGAAGAAGTTAAGAGTATAAGTGTTAAAGGTTAAAAATGGAATTATGTTATTTATTTTTCATTAATAATTTCACTTATAACCCATTAGGGGTATTTGTAAAGACTCATAAGGGTGTTTGTGCATGACCCATGGATAGGGGCATAAATAACATTCCCACTTATATCAATGTATCAAACATTGGCGGTGTATCTCTTAGGTAAAGAAGTAGTGGTACATTCGGATCACAAACCGTTGGAGTATCTACATGCTCGAGACAAAACTACAACAAGCCCTAAAATATGAAGTGGATGTCTTACTTGATGACTTTCAATATTCTCATTAGGTACAAGAAGGAGTAACAAACAAGTTGGCGGATATGTTATCTTGACCTCCGGATTCGAGCATTAATGGTGGCCATGAGAATTCAGCCAATTATTGCTCAAGAGTATGTAGAGTCATACGTATCCAGCAAAGACTTCAAGAAGGTGTAAAGAGTGGTTTGAAAAGCAGTATGAACTCCGAGATGGATTATTAAACAAAAGGTCGATTACTTTGCATACCGAAGATGGAGATCGTTTGCGAGTGGTTGAGAGAGGCACACACTTCCCAGTTCTTTGGACACTTTGGGATGAATAAAACTCTACTTAACCTCCGATGTTATGTCTTTTGGCCAAAGATGCAAGATGATGTGGCTAAGTTAGTTAGAGGGTGTAAGTTGTGTAGCACATCTAAACCTTCCAACGAAAAACGTGGGTTATATCCACCACTTCGGTACCATCAAGGCCTTGGGAGAGTATTTCTATGGATTTTCTTGGTGGGTTACCGAAGATCAAGTCTCGGTCATGATTACTTGTTCATTGTGGTCGACCGATTCAGCAAGATGATTGCATTAATTCCATGTACAAAGACGATAACGGGAGCCAGTGCATCAAAGCTCTTATTTGAGCATGTGTGAAAGCATTTTGGTTTACCTACTTCGATTATTTCTGATAGGGATAGTCGATTCCTTAGTCACTTTTGGGATTCTTTATGGAAGATGATGGACACTAGGTTGAAGAAGAGTAAAACTTTTCATCCACAAATAGACGGACAAAAAGAAGTGGTCAATAGGACTATGGTTCACATGTTAAGGGGATATAATTCTAAGCATCCTAAAACTTGGGATGAGAGTTTACCGTATCTACAGTTTGCTTTCAATAGAGCAGTTCACAATTCTTCGAGGAAATCTCCTTTCGAGGCGTTCTATGGTTACTTAACACCTAGTCCTTTCGATCTAGTATTTTCTAGTGACACCTCAATGGGGGGAAAGGGAGGAAGTGAACGGCAAAAAGCACAAAAGTTCTTGGAGAAGATATCTCAGATTCATGCGACTGTTGAAGCACAACTAAGGAAGTCACAAGCCATATACAAAGCAAAGCATGAAAAGCATCTTGTACCTTATATTTTCGGTGTTGGTGACTTGGTATGGTTAAAATTAGGTAAGGAACGACTGAAGGGGGAAGGTAAGAAGTTGAAACCATTGAGGTATGGACCATTTCGTATTCTCGATCAGATTGGTGACAATTCCTTTCGTCTAGATCTGCCACCTTATCTAGGAATGTACTCGATAATAAATGTCGAATACTTGAAGTTTTTTGAACCACCATTACTTGATGATGACAGCGACGACACTATGATCTTACCACGAGTATAAGACTTATGGTTTGATAGAGAGGAACCACTCAAGGAAGACTGCATATTGGAGCGAAAATTGACTAAAACACGACAAGGAGAGAAAGAAGCTTTTCTGATTGGATGTAAAGGTCAAGTTCCTAGTAAGGCTAAGCGGTTTAACAATGAAAAAAGGGACTCTCGAGTTCCCTAACCTTCATTTTTAACTTTCACAGGAGTTCAAGTTCTTAAAGGGGACCCATGATAAAGGTGTATCCGTACTCCAATAGGGAACTTAGTTAACCTCAAGCTAAGTTGAGGGAAGAATCCTATTCTAGGAAGGAATCCTTGTTTAGGAAAAATTCCTAGTTAGGGAAGAGTTTTGTTTTAGGCAATACTCTTAGTTTAGAAAATAGATTCCTAATAAAAGTCCTTGGTGGAATTTGAGTACAATGAAGGCTTTAAATAGAGTCTTTGGCTAATAGCTAAGGACACAAAATACTAGGCACGAAAAACCTAGAGAAAGCTTACGACAATACTTTGTGCAAGCTTAGCAAACAGTTTAAGGTTAATCCACCGTTTAGAAGATTGTGAGCGTAACAAAGAGAGAATTGTAATCGTTTTCTTGTTCATAATCTAGAGAAGATATTTTCTTCAATTACTATTTGTGTTCTGTTTTCTAAGTTTCTCGTCTATTATTATTAAATTCCTCCTTTATAGTAATAGCTACCAAGGTATAAAGATCAATACGTATCGTATATTGCCCGACGTTACTTATTACCTACTTAGACACATTGGTCACATGTAGCTTGAAATCACAGATCTTTTCTTTCTTCTCTCCGAATGCATCCATTCAACCACAAAGAGGTTACGAACCTCCTCAATCATTTGTAATAATTTGTCTCAATTTCTTTAAAAATTCTCCATAGATTTCTACTTTATTTCACAAGTTGTCCAAACGGAATAGATGTTTGTTCCCTTAAGCCAACAAAAAATTGCAATAACTGCATAAGGGAAACAATACAATGATCAACAGTCAGCATTGGGAAACAAGAAGATCTAATGAAAATTAATTTTGAAAATGCCATGGAACAAACATCTATCGAGTATAACTTCAAATAAACCTAGACCTTTTATTAACAAGCACCAGCATGACTCTTAATCCCAGGAAAAACTTCAATTGCTTAAGGAGTTTCGAGCCAAGCATAATGAATAAATAAAATAATTATACCAAATAAAGAATTATTCAATTGCTTAACTGATTTCGCGTTTTTACCTCTTCTCCGCCCTGGGTTTCTTCACCTTTTTGTTCACCTTTTTGTTCACCTTTTTGATGATAATTCTTTTCCACGATCGCCTTTGCCATCAATCCACCACCACTGTCACCATTCCAAGCTAAATTTATGTATATCTTTAATCAAGGTAGTTAGGTAGAAGATAGAGATGTGCAGGGCGTCTTTCTGTTGAAAAAAGAAAAAATTCTCCAATCTCTGTGAGGTGGATTAGGAATTGGAGGAGATTCCAATTTCTTTAAAAATTAGGGATTTTGAAGATATATGAAGGGATATATGTATAAAATTGATGGAGTTTTACATCTGAATCTAAGAAAAAGGAAATCAGAAGAATCGAGTGGGGGAAGTTAAGAAAAATGGTTCGTTGTTGATAAAAACGAATAGGGGAGACTTTATTCTATGTGAGTGTTCTGTTTTAGGTAGTTTTTAGATCTACTGGAGACCGTACGATTAATATGATTTTAAGGGTTCTTATCCATATCCGGTAGGGGTGGAACTTTGAAGGTGTTGGGTGAAAACAAAACCTTAAAACACGACGATCTGCATCGTAAATTAGCGATGAAAATATTTCTAAGAAATCCTAATCACAAATATATAACCACGTCTTGGATCTGTCATTTTCCCCACTTCCCAAGTGTCCTAAAAACCAGGATTTGGACTAGTGGAAGTCTTTGATAGTCGATAAACCCTAAAAGGGTTTCCGGAGAGGGCGACTCTAGATACCAAAGAGTAGTGTCAGGATTCAAAAATCCAAGTTACCAAGAATTCCCATTATATAGACTTCAAAGCCTATGTTGATTTAGGTTTAAGAAAAGATTGTAATACCCGGTATTTTTATTTACCGTTTCGGGTCGGGTTGTACCCAACTTAGCTAACCATGTGGTCTAGAATATTGTTTCTTTTCCTTAGCCTAGGTGGGTGCATTGAAATAGAAAATCTACAAGTTAGGGTGGAAATAGATTAATTAATAATAAATAAAATTAAGGAAAAATGAAAAGATAAAGAAAATAATAAAATGTTAATTATTTATTATTAGAATTATTATGAGCATAGTATAAGTTTATATTAGATTTTTGGAGAGAGAATTTAGAGATTAGAAAACCAAAAGGCTAGAGATTTTTAGAGGAGAAAGCTATGGAGATGAAGAAGATAATTTGGAGCTAGGAAAAATCAGTGGAGAATCAATGGAATTGAGGTAGAATGTGAAACCCTTTTCTCTTGGCTTTTCTTAAATATAGACCATACTATTATTATTGATAACCCATGAGACTTAGTCAATCAAATTGACTAATAAATCAAATTTGACTTTTCTGGCTATTAACGACAGCCCATGAAATTACGATCCAACTCGTTCCTTTCCTTATTATTCCATTAATTGAATTTATTGAAGTTTTACTGTAGTCTATAGCAGCCAGTTTGTCCTCATCCTTCTTGCTTGGGGCTTGCAAGATACTTCACTTTTGCGGTGTAACTACATTCCAGTTCTGCAGCAGGGCAATCCATGTCGAATTTTCTCCCCCTTTTCCTTCCCTTCTTGGAGTTGCTTATTTCAACCAATATACCAAGAATCAGATTACCGACTTGAACTAGAGACCCATTCAAAGGACTCATTAGTCAGCCGATGTATTTATTCTCTTTTCCGAGCTTTCATCATCGCTCATTCTGTTAGAGTTTTAAAACTTGAGGTGGTTCGTTTTCATCATTATTCTGAACTTCTAAAGCTTTCTCTACCAGTTCTTCCTCTGTATAAACATGATTCTGCCGTTAACATATGCAGTTCGTGAAGCACCAAATCTTGGAAACGACCTAGTCTGATGAGAGGACTAGTAAGATCAAAATGTAAATTGGCCCACCACGCGCTATGGAACTACAAACAGGTTGTTCATCTTTTTTCAATGGGATAATCGACCGACTCCATATTTATATTTTGATTGATATTGATATCAAACTACAGCCACATGAATTTGTTTTTTTTTTTCGTAGAAACAAATCATGATATGAGTTTAATTGATACAGTACTAATTGTGAATATTAAGTTGTTGTAAAAAAAATAGAAACCAATGAAATAGTAATGAAGAACGAGTTAAATCGGCCTCCAATATAGAAAAGCTTGATTTCGTGGGTTATGGATAATAACCAAAAACGTCAAACTTGATTTATTAGTCAATCCGATTGACTAAGTCACATGGGTTATCAATAATAAAAGTGTGGGCTATATTTAAGAAAAGCCTTTCTCTTTTGGTGTTTTCTTTGGGTGTTTATTTTGTATGGTTTTGTATTGTTGGGATTTAGTAATTTAATAACATAAATATATATCTCCTAGTGATGATCAGGCTTTTGAAATTGTTAGATAACATGATCAGGTACCCATGGTTAAATTTTGAGAATATTATACCACAAATTCACCGTTCAATGTGTGTTTGAATTTGGATGTTAGTTTCTGAAATTCTGGACAGTTCTGCTTTGATGTGTTTTTGATATTCATAGGAAGTCTTAATGATGCTAAAACGATTTGAGTCCTTAATAAAAGTTGTAGATTTGTGATTTATCTATCAGTGTGCTTTGGATTGAGTCAATTTGACATTTCTATGAATTTACAATGAATTGTTTGGTAATGACATGTAATCTGCCCAGTTTTTAGGATATCCTTGTAAATTCAATAACTTTTGTTTGAACCGTTGGGTTTCTGAATTTTGGATATGTTGTTGATTATGGAGCAATGTATGTTCTGTAAAAGTTTCAGAAAGATCGGATGAATAAATCACCCAAACATGTATGATGCAAACTGGATGCAGTTAGCTTGTTTGTATAAATGCTTGGAAAGAAACTCATAATGTTGTCATATGTTAAGCCATGGTTGCTTGTGTTGTTTGTGAAAATGATTTATAAAAAGAAAATGAGTTCATGTTTTACCATTATATGAAACATGTTTCATGTTAATGGCGGGTAATGATCCCCGAGAGTTAAATGGGTAATGATCCCCATGGGAACTTGTGTTTCCCGACCATCGATGGCGGCTGTCCGTGCCGGGAAACGATAGGTGGCGTACGAACCAAGGTTTTCGTACTGTGAATGAAACGGGTAATGATCCCCGAGAGCATATGGGTATGATCCCCATAAGAACTTTTGTTCCTGACCATCGATGGAGGTTGTCCGTGCCGATAAACGATAGGTGGGTTTATGAACCAAGGACATTCGTACTGTGAACTCAATTGTCAAAACCTAAATTGGTAGATTTGTTGAAATTATCTTGGTGTTGTAAACTCATTGTTTGAGGTGACAATATAAATATGTGAATATGTTGGAATCTAGATTAAATGATTTGTTGGAAAATATAATTGGTGTGATGAACTCATGGTTTCTTTTGTGACGATATTAATAGTGAATAGATGTGTTGAATCATTTGATGAATGATTTGTTGACAATTATTTTGGTATTGTAAACTCATGGTTACTTGTTGTGATGACAATATTAAATTGTGAATCATGTGTTGAAATATAGATTATATGATTTGTTGGAAAACATAATTGGTGTTATGAACTAATGTGCGAAATATAATTCAATAAATTGTTGAACTCAAGTGTGAACTTATATGGATGAATTGTGAATTGATGTTTAAATCCCAAATGGGTGATTAGTGAACTCATGGTTTCTCCGGGACTATATTATGCGTGAATATATGTGTTGAATCATTGATGAATGGCCTGTTGAAAATTATTGTGGTATTTTAAACTCATAGTTTGTTGGTGACAATATTAATATGTGAATGGCGTGTGGAAACTTAAATGGATGAGTTGTTGAAAACAATATTGTTGATGTGAATTATTGAGTTGATCCTAAATGGATGATTTGATAAATGGTTTTGTTGATAATAATATAAATGTTGTGAACTCATGGCGTGTTGGTGACAATATTAATTTGTGAATCGTGGTGTTGGAATCTCTATTGAATGATTAGTGGAAACCTTATTGGTTTTATGAACTTATATGTTGAAAGCTTATTAGATAAATTGTTGACAAGAATATTGACGTTGTGAACTCATGATTGGACAAATGAATTAGATGATTTAGTGAAAATAATATTTGTGAGGTAATGTTGTTGGTTGATATATTCGTTGAAGTTACATTGTATTTCTTATCGTATGTTATTCCTTGATAAAATGATTATGTTTGCGCATCTTTAGAGAATAGGGTGCATTCTATTGAGTCACATCTCACCCAAATTGACATCCTTGTGCAGTTTTATCAGAGGGCGCAAAATAAAGCTAGAAATGAGTAGCTTAGTGATTGAATTGTCTTTTTGTATTGCTTGAAATGTAATTTGAAATAATATGTTTGTTGAAAATGTTTTTTTTAAAGATGATTATCTAATTCATATGTTTAAATTCATGTTATAAAAATTAAATTACGTTTGTTGTTATAAATAAATTAGAAGAGTTATCATAGTCTCTTTCCGACCCGTAACGCTTCGAGTTCGGATCTCCATATGGGTTTGACCCTGGTCCGGAACTCGGGGTGTTACAAAGATAAATTTGGAACTAAGCAAAACAATATTCATCAGTAGACGAAGTTTTGAATCTTATTCACATAAACAATATGTACACTGGTTAGGTAAACCATAACCAAACCGTGTATAAAGACTATGTTCAACATGGTTAACCGAAACTAGCTGGTTTGAACTTAAAATCTTAACACTCATTTCATGAACACAAAGACATTAATCTTGAGTCACCAAATATGTGATCAAATAAATCGAATTGATCAAACGCAAATCATCTCGTAGAAATAATTTAATCACATTTGAACACAAACGATATAGTTTGTAAATGCACAAAATACGATATATGAGTCGTTCGTGAATCGGTCGAATCATGGTACGCTGACCGGTTTGCAAACTTATGAGAAAAACCGGAAGTTCAGAGTTGACATAACTTTTCGCCACGCACCTGCTGAGTGGCGGATTTTCGCTTAAGGTTAAATTTATAAGTAACCAAAAAATCATGCTACGACATCTTGTAAAAGATAAAAGCCGTTTATAAGTGTATTCAAACACCCGAGCTGCTTGCATCAACCGCAAGCCTGCTCATCTTTCATTACAAGTCATAAGCAAGCCAACACCTTCACAATCTCAACACCTTCTTCGCTTCCCTCCCAAAGATCAACCCCATCTCCTTCGCTTTGTGGCCAAAACAAGTCTGGAACGGCCATTTCTTGGTTTAGGCCGGACTTGCAATGCATTGATCTCTCGAATCTACAAGCACTCACCGCGCAATTGCATTTGTTGAAGGTTTAGATTCATTCCTCATCCACACCCCAAATTACCAAATTCTAGGGAGTAGTTTTCACCCGTCAATGAAACGATCTGGATTTGCAAACTTAGGTGCAAAACTGAGTTCCAGAGTTTATAGAACTTTCCAGTTTGTGAACCGGTTTGAAAACCTTAAGACTTTACCGGTTACGGAGTTCATAGAACCTTAAGACTTTTCAGTTTGTGAATCGGTTTGGGTACTAAACTGGTTCTAGAATATAGAACTGTATTGGTTCGCATACCGGTTTGGATACTTAAACCCAGTTCCCTTACCACAGTTCCAAAATGGTTTGTATACGAATATGTATACCTATCCGGATCACGAAACAAACAGATTCTCCCATGATGTGCATATGAATATGCGCATCACACAAATCTGCAAGTTATATATATATCTACTCCGCTACGTGTACGAATACATGTAATACGGCTTCAAAAAAATAACAGTTATCCGAATATAGTAGTTCTATATAAATCAATTCGAAATATTCTTGAATAACATCAATGACACATATCACTGTTCCAGGCTATTTTCGAATGATACACTTGAATCCATATTTGGTTCTGAACAATAAATTGTTCTCCACCGAAGTTGATCAAGTATGAACAAATGCTCATTAAGCTTAGTTATTATATTTCGAGAAATTCGTAAAATAAATAATTAGTTATTGACTCGAAATTCTTATCTATGCAAGCTAGTCTAATTAGTTATACGACAATTGACTCAAAGATAGGAAGGTAAATATAACTTGAGAAATAGGTGGTTCAGTCTTCACTTACCTTTTATTGATGAAGTTCTACAGAAGCTTCGGTTAATCTTCGCCTTCAAACGGTAGAACGCAAATGATGAATGGTTCGTTTCTCAACTACCTCTATCTATACCGAGTCTTAACTAATTGTATACTAGAAATCAATATGTAGTTTTGACAACTAAATTTTACAACAAGATTTATACAGCAACGCTTGTTAGTTCGGACGAGAAATGCTCTAACAATCTCCCCCTTTGTAAATTTTAGAGACAAAACTATTAATATACATGGATAACAAAAATAAAGCTTCGAAAAACTCTTCGATCCATCATGCCTTGATTTCCTTGGTTTCTTCAACTCTCCTTGAACTCTTCATTATTTCAAGTCGCAATGCACTGAGCATCATTGTTGTTGAAGATTCGTAGCTATAACAACTCTCGTCTTTAACAGAAACATAATATTATTATCTTCTCTTCAAAGTTCAATTGTATCTCAACTCTGAAGTAATACTATGGTGATATGTTTCTCCCCTTAATCAATACTTACATCTTTTGTATAATAGGTGAAACCTATTGCTAAATGATTCACTCCCCCTTACATAATGATCCGTAAACCATATGTATGTAGGTACAAAAATCGCGGGATCACAATGAATACAACCAAAAGATATATCAAGTTTTAAGGAAGATGGAGATACTACATAATAATAACATAGTTAAAATGTAACTCCTCATATCAACTTATTTAGATGATATCACATAGTAATTAATACTTAGCGCTCATCCTAGGAAATTAAAAAGATACAAGCATCCCCTTTAAAATTCCACATCCACACTCCCCACAAAGATATAGCAATTAAGCACAAGTTCATTTAAGAACTCTCCCTCATTAAATGTCATTCCCAAGAGAACAACATGAGTCACCTTGCTTTTGTGAAAAAGAAGGATTTTGGCGGACATTAACAAATCACCAGGATTTGTATCCAAGGTATCGACATAAATTAATCTCAAGGCAAGTTATGAACAACGAGACAATTTTACTCGATTTTACTCAACATAAGAGAATCTTACGGTGTATGTCAAGCAGCAAAATACAAAAGTGTGATCACAAATAGATCAATATATCGAGAAAAATCTCAAAGAGTTTGTTCTATGTTCCGTTTATAAAAAACATAATAGATTTAACTTCTGAGCACATATGAAATATTAGTTGATTCACGGGAACGTAAAAGCACAAATATTTCATAAGATTTTTGCAATAATTAAACTAATAATGATTACATACTGCAAAATCATATTCCAACAACTCTAGAATTTAAACAAATAAATCTAAAAACATGCAAGATGAAAAACGTTAGAAATAGCTATGTGTAATCACAATCTTTGCTATACCAAACCTTAATTATACTTCTCACGAATAAAATCCTCAAAAGAAGCTAGTATTTAAAGTCTTTGAAGAATTATTTATCATCTCTAAACTCCTTATCAGTAACTAGAATAGGAACATACGGTTCATGAATAAAGAAGTTAGCTTCTGCAAACCAGGTAGGTGATAAGTGTCTAAAACACCAAATTTTATATCTAGTATTTATGCTTTCTTTACAAGTTATCTTGTGAATTATGTATCTTATGATTACATTTGAGCTTAACAGGTACTTTGGAGTCATTTGGGGCAAAAGAATGAGAAATTACTCATTTAGAGCGAAAAGGACAAAAAGATCAATTCAAAGGTGAGAGATACATGGAGCGAGCTAGGTTGCGCAAGAAGGAGGTGAAGAATGTACTGTCAGTTCCACAGAACTGACAGTTGAACTGACCAGAAATTTTAAGCTGTCGGTTATTCAGAACCGACAAGCCTAATAATTATGGATTTCCCTTATCTCAAGCAGTGGGTGCCAATATCCATTCTAGTGTATTAGATCCCATCTAGGACGAGTTCACTTTAGAACACAGAATTGGTTCTTTTCATCGAACCAGAGCTGCAAGCTTCTTTCTGCCGGCAAACCAAGGTCTGAGGTCACTGCCAGAGTTTGATCGGAGAAAATGAAGATCGAGAAGGAAGAATTTGTAATGGATTTGATGGTTGAATTTGTGAAATACATCTCGTGGTGGTTTTCGTGGGGGTCGAACAACAGTGAAGATGTGGGAGAAATTAGATCTGATGGTGGTTTGTCTGGTTTCTGAGGTTGAGAAGAGTTCTAATTCAAATGAGAAGAACTGAGAAATTTGTGACCTGTCACTGTTGGTTTGATAAATAGTTGGATGGGTTTGCTTCACAGTCGGATTCTAAGTGAGATTGAAGTGTTTATAAGGGGGTTTTGGGTAAATTAGGTATTGAGATTGAAGAACTTGAATCCGAGAAGAAGAAATTGTTGCTGTTGGTGGTCAGAAGTACAAGAGTTGGTGATTCTGGTGAAAGAAGAGGTTGCAGTTGAAATTGGAATGAGTTTGAATGGAAAGTGAACTTGCAGGCTCGGAGAGAGGTTTTGGTTGCAGCTACAGATGGTTGTGTTGTGCGCTGCAATGGAGGAGGAAGGGAATGAATGACAAAGATTTGGTGGATGAATTAGGTGGAAATGGTTCTTGTAACTGAACGAGTTTAAGAAGCCGAGAGGAGCAAGGGATTCAATTCTAACCGAGAACTGAGATTTGAGAGTGATGTTGAAGTTCTGATTCCGGAAAGAACTGATATTGATGCTGGGGTCTGTTGAAGCCATGAAGATGATGTTGTTAAGGATAACATGGAAGACAAAGAAGACTTTGAAGATTTCTGATTTAGGTTCATAATATTTGGTGTGCACAATACTTGTTTCGGTTAAAGAGGATCCAACTATAATCGGTTTATACTTGTGGTAGATTGGATTGATTAGTTGAGTAGATCGGCATCAATACAATTCTTTGTGATTCAAATTATTGATTGCAAAATCTTGACAATTACTTTGGTATTTGTTATTAGATAGATCTAAGGACCTGAAAAAGGAGTTTATTGGGATAAACGGAAGAGCCTTTTGTCGAACTCATATCACTTGGTTGAAAAGAGTTGCTACCAAACAAATTTGTTGTTCATTTACTGTTTGGAATATGAACCAAAGGAATTGTTCCAAGTACGTGACTTATTACAAGTTTGAGGCGTGGGAATACAGACGGAACTAGGTGAACTATAGGTTTAGTTGCTTGTCTCAACTATACGAAGTTGATTTGATTTTGTATAGACAATCAATTTCGGAGAAAGGACTTATAGGTGGAAAAGTTTTAGATTGAGGTATATTTGGATACCCTCGTCTTTTCAGTTGGTATCAGAGCAGGCAAACACGAAAAGATCTAACAATTTGTGTTGGTGCGATCCAACCTATAAGGTATGGGCCAAAGTAAAGTTAAGCGAGAGTGAAAACTAAAGAAATAATCAACTAATGTATCACAAGATATATGCTCAAAAGAAGATTGTTCTTCAATCTCAGATTGCTCCATTGATGAGATCTCTAACGAGACATATTTGAGTTCTATTCTTGAGATCTCTAATGAAAGATCAAGTGTGAAAACTTCTGAACTAAAGGAATTGAGTAAACATTCTTTTATGCTGTAATGAACTTCTTTCAACACTTGAAAAAGAACGAGATTTAACATTAAAGTTCGAAAATCTCTATGAAGAGCATAAATTACTAAAAGAAGAATTCACACAACAAGTTTGTGACTACGAAAAAAGGATGAATACTGAACTTCATCATGTAGAAACTTGTGAAAAAGATCTTGAAAGATCTCAAGAAAAGATTTGTCTTCTGGAAAAGGAGCTTGATGACTCTAAAGTAAAATTGAACTCCCAACAAGAGTGCTTCAAGGAAAAAGAAAAAGGTCTTCTTTTCAACATAAATTGTCTAGAGGAAACTCTTAACTCTACTCTTGATGAAAATAATTCATTAAAAGAGGAAATATCTGTAATGAAAAAAAATGAATGCGAGTTCAAACAACTTATCCTCTTTATTGGAGTCAGGAAGAAGCCATGGAGACACACGTGGTTTAGGATATGAAGGAAATAATACTGTAGTTTCTAACAATGAAACTAAGTTTGTTAAATTTATGTGTACTCAACCAGAGGATTTTTCAAAAGAATATGCACAACACAACTGTAAAGAATCTTGTAGGGAAAAACAAACAGTTGATGATCAATCATACCAGAAGAAGAGAAATGATGATGAAGAAGAAAAATCGAAGCTAAGAAGAGTACATAAAGATAAAGTAACTTTCAACAACCTTGCACAAACAGGTAACTACAAACATTACAACTCTCATAATATCAAATGTTGTTATTCTTGTGGTAGTAAAAATCATGTTTAGAAGATGTGAAAGATTCGTTAAATGCAAAATACTCTTCGATTTTTTTCAAAGGAATTGGGAAAAATAAACTTTGATCCTCGTCTCTTATCAAACAGAGTATAGGACTATTATGCTAATTCCTGGTCTACCCAGTATATACCAAAATCCTTTAAAAAGGGGCATAAGAAAAATGATTTTAAACGGGTAAGATTTGTCTCTCATCCTTTAAAAGGATCAGTCTCTGAACCATTCTTAGATTATGATGACATGTCATATCTCAAGAGATGGAAGAGGAAGAATAGTCAAAAATGATGCACTGTTGCATAAGAACAAGTTTCTATGTACACAAGCACTACTGTGTTATAGAAATTTGTTTAAAATGGGCAATTACAGTTATATCCTTTTGAGAAAGATTACCGAAAATCTTTATATATAAAGGTTTCTTTTTATAAGTGGTTAAAATCTTATAAGAACCCAATTCTCATTCGAATTCTTCATGGTTTTCAACAATGAAAGATCTAAAGAATGTTATATCTGATTTGATATACTCCTGTAGATTTTATGATCTATTACCTAGAAAAATTCATATAATCCTTTTCACTAAGAATAAAAGGTCATACAAAAAATATATATTTTAACGTGAAACTCACGTAACTTTGAAAATATATGTATATATTTTTGCTCCCTCTCGCGAGCATATGTCTTTGAAACGAGAAGTGTATTTTCAAAAATTTATGAAAGCTCACATATCGAAAATAAATTTTTCATGAAAGCTCATAGACAAAACTTATATTGCTAACAGACGCACGTCTATTCAAAAAAAAAAAAAAAAAAACTTTTCTCTCGTACGAGCATCCACCTTTGAAATGAGAGTTATTCCACTTTGTGAAATCTCACATATTTAAAAAAATAAAATTTTGGTTTTCGTGAAATCTCATAGACAAAATTTTATATCATTAGACTCAGTTCTATTTTGTTTGTTTCTTAAACTAACGGAACGAACGTTTGTTCCTAAAATAAGGATTTCCTTTTTGTGCTCGGGCCCGTAAAACTTTAAACCGACCAAAATTGGACTTTTAACCGACCAAATCAGCAATGCTTCATCTCTCCGTGCTCACGGAATCACACTCTATCATACTATCAGGGTCCTCACCTGAACATTTGCTCGTACATGACACCATTGGAGCAAATCGAGGATTCTGAAAATACCTTTGTACGACTGAGTTCAACCGCTGATCTCGTCGATTGAAAATCGCCATTTAATGCTTACTGCGGAACATGACTGTCCCTCACTAAGCAGGGGACTTAATGTAGATGGTGGATTTTCAACAAAGGAAAAAATCGTTAAATCATGATACTGCATGTTTCTGACACGACTTTCAGGCATGTGATGATTCATATTTTACGATCCATGGTGAATTTGTTTTCGAAAGGCCTCCACTAGATGAGCGTTCGATACCTTGCATTTCATCATGACCTCTATGTAGAATAACGTAATTGGGCGGTTCTCCGTAAGATTGAGAGCAACAACGCCTTCAGGACGTCGGTGATACTCACTGTTCCCTGACTACATGAGAGAGACCCACCTCTACATAGAAGAACGATTGGGCGGTTCTCCGTAAGATTGAGAGCAACAATGCCTTCAGGACGTCGGTGACACTCACTGTTCCCTGACTATGTAGAGAGACCATGCATAGACCCAGGCAGTTCTCCGTAAGATTGAGAGCGATAACGTCTTTAGGACTTCAGCAACACTCGTTGTTTCCTGACTATGCACCTCAAAACGGGTATGATGCTTTAACTGGATAATATCCATTCTGCAATAGATTAATTCTACCGTGATATTCACCACTGAATTCCTAGAAGATAATATATTTTATCTCATTACTCTGATTTCATGATCGAATCCACGGCTGATCTCATGGAATGGTAATATATATATAATCTCATTACTCCGATTTCATGATCGAATCCACGACTGATCTCATGGGATGGTAATAACTACTTTCATTACTCCGATTCTGTGGTCGAATCCACGATCCCATGGAATGATAATACCTATTTTATTATTATTCCGAATTCATGGTCGAATCCACGGCTGATCCTATGGATTGATAATAATAAACTACTCACTTTTATTGCTCAATTTCATGAATCCTTCTCCACTGAATTTCATAAATTAGTAATAAATACTCAGCATCTGGATTATTCCTGAGTGAGTCCCAGAAAATGGTGTAAGTGTACTCAACATGATGCACGAAAGAGCACCCAAATGCGCGTACGAGCATCCAAAATATGGACAAATGAGGAATCTCGCACAAAACAGGAGAGAGAAAATAATAACATTAAAATAATGAGAAGCGCCCATGGGCCGTGCCCACCGGCCGTCCGGCCATGCCCTAGCCGTGGCCGGTCCCATGCTTCCTCCATTATTTTTCCATATTTTTGTTATTTTCATGAACTCATGAAGACTCCTCCATTCTAGCAACTTTCCTTGTTTGAGCAAACCTCATGGTTTCCCCATATTTTCATGGTTTCATAAGAACTAATAATATAAAATAGGGAAAGGAGTCGCGGGACCGGGCAACTTAGCCGACCGGCCATGCCTTAGTCGTGGCCGGTCCCACACCTTGCAATCCCTGATCTTTCATAAATTGTTATCTCTCTCATCTCATGAAGCTTCCCTGTTTCAGCAAAAATCATAGTTTCTCCATATTTTCTCAAATATAGCTCAAACCATGAAAAAGCCAAAAGTCAACATGGCCACATGACCGAGTAGGCTACTCACGAAAATATATTAAAATATTATTATTTAATATTCACAGAATATTGATCAAACGGGCATACTTGCTCATTCGAGCAAAATCAAGGATTTCAGTCAAAGACCGAAGTCTTCTGAAAATCCAAGATATTGCTCAAATGCACATCAAAAAATATTGAAACTCTCAGGATTGAGACACGGGCATGCTCTCTTGACCGACCAAGGGCGGCTCTAAGGCTTGCAACAAGCCGGACCCACACGTTTTCCTAATTCTGACCTAATTTGCGCAATTGCTCATATTGGGTCCAAACTCTTTCCAAACAATTTGAGATTTGCTCAATCGACCATCAGCTGGTCCCACACCCTCAAGGACCGGTTTCATGCCTTCTTGGCCGGACCCTCACTTCTCCATAAATTAGGTTTTAATACATAATGCTCAGACGAGCACTATTTCATATAAATGATGAAACCAGCATTTAATAATCATTCCTTCACCAACCGGTCAACTCAGGATCCTGATGCATGCTCACTCGATCAATTGGGCATCACATGGACGTCCATAATCCCATGTGGTCAGTCTCTCCTTCGCTCATGACCTATTTTCAGCAATTCGTCAATTAATGAGCAATTGATCAAAATTAGGGTTTCGAACAAACGCTCAACATATCATCATTCTGAGCAAGTTCAAACACCAAACAAATTTATGTTGATCCAGCAAACAACACGCATATTAATTATATAATATTCGGTAATCTACCAATATTTTAATTAATATTTTATTGGGGTCACGTCACCAATAAATAAATAATTTGTCGAATTGAGCAATAATTGCTCAGTTGATCGAATGTTGATCCACTATCAATATTCAGTAATTTATCAGTAATTCGTCGAATTGAGCAATACTTGCTCAATTGCTCGAATGTTGATCCAACTATCAATATTCAGTAATTTGTCGAGTTGAGCAATACTTGCTCAATTGCCCAACTATCAATATTCAGTAATTCGTCGAATTGAGCAATACTTGCTCAATTGCTCGAATATTGATCCAACTATCAATGTTCAGTAATTCGTCGAGCAATACTTGCTCAGTTGCTCAAATTTACAATATTAGAGTAATGTCTAACATGTTCCATTGAGCATTCGATCACTCATGCTCGATTCAACAAAACTTAGATTCACTATCTAAACACTCAACAACTGACTAATAAAATACACGTCTGTCTTGTAGACTCCACGATTCGTGAGACATCAATCATGTCACATCATAGGGGATATCAATTAGGGTTTTGGTTTGGCGGCCTATGATACGTGGATTCATCTATGATGAGAAATGTGGGTAAGTCGTGCAACGGTTGAAGGAGTTAGCAAAGTAGTGGGTGGACGGTTAACCAAGTCTCCGCACGACCTGGAACTGGTTTCACTACGATCCTCCACTTTCCCACCCTTTCACTCAAGAAACCATCACACTTACAGGGATAGTGTGTTCATCATTCTTGCAATATAAATAAGTCCAAAATCGAGGACAACATACATCATTATCATCACTCGTCAATAAATCGATTAAAAACTTATTCACAGAACTCAAATTCAACAGTTCACCAATTTGCAGAAACCTTCAACACATCCACAATCCTTGATCATCATTGATCCCACACAATTCTCAGCTTTCCTCCTGCAGATCAACCCATCTCCCTCTTTGTAACCGTATTGACTCTGGAACGGCCATTGACTTGGTTTAGGCCGGAGTCCTACAGATTGATCTCTCAAATCTAAGCACTCCCTTTGCAGTGCATCTGTGTGAGGTTCAGCAGTTTTCTCGGTCGAGGAATCTCATCCGCACGCTCGACTCTTTACTTTCCTAAAAGCCAGCAAACCGGTTTTCCCCATCCATACAAGCTTATGTGAAGGAGTTCTTGAACTGATAGGAAGAAAAGAACTCCCGAAGGAATTATCCTCTGTTGATCGAAAGGAAAATATTTTTCATGTTGTTTGATGGGCATCTTATAGAGACTTTCGTGATCTTCAAATGATTAGTTTTCACTCCACCAATCTTGAAATGTTTGAAGAGAACCTTGATGAAATCATGAAAACAGAGGATAACAAAGATGAATAAGTTTAAACTCTTGTTCAAAGAAAATAGACATCAATTTTTGATTTCTTTCAATAATTGTATTAGGTCTATTATGAATAAAACTATCTTATTATGAATAAAATTATTTGGTTTATAATTTTGTCTTGTGATAGTTTATGATTACATAGCCTGTGCTTGAATGCTTTATCTTATTGCTATGTATGTTTATGGGATGTTTGATTTCGGTTTTCATGACCTTAATATTCGATCTCATATGTTGTGAACCCTTATGGTTTGGGTGACTTTTTGGTTTAACAGGATTAAGTTCTAGCCCATGTTGGTAGGCTTTATCAAAGGATCGTGAGGGGTTCTGATTGAAATAATATGTGAAAAAGTCACAATATGTTGAATCGTTTGGTTTAGCATAAAAGCATATGTGCTTCGGGGTTTTCAACTTTTGCTTGCAATAGTTAAAACCGACTTTCAACCTTTCTCTGGTAAAGGTTGGTTGTTGTTATTCTTTTGTTTTGCATAAGGATGACAAAATAATGATATTTCGGTAGCAATTCTCCCTGGAAAGAAGATGCAAACATATTGGAGAAGAGGATGCAAAATTTGAGGTACGACTTTGTTAGTTAATCGTTTTCCTGTGTAAGAAAAAGCCCGATTTTATTGTGTATATTTATTGCTTTTGCTTAACAAAATTTCGGTACAATTGATGTTTTATTCCATTAATTGTGTATGGATGTGTGTGTGATTCAATTGTTTCCGAATAAGAAAAACTATTGTTATCTTGCTTTATTGTTTAGTATTAATCGTTTAGGCTTACAAAATTGCGGTGCTTTAATGTCTATGTTGTTTCAATTGCTTCCGGTTGAGGTAAATAATTATACAAGTTGATTTATTTGGTTTGTATGAATTGTTTATGTCTTAACAGAAGAAAAAGTTTTCGGGATGAATTGTTTAATCCAATTCGATTCCGGATAAGAGAAACTAAGTTAATTCTGATCTTAGTTAGACTAATCAAAGTGGAGGTTTCGGTTATTCAAGTCTAATTGAATGCCTTAACAAGAAATGCTATTTAACTAACCTAGTACTTGTCTTGTTTAAAAGTGAAAGGTCTAAGTTATATGGATAATTAGAACCTGATGAGAAAAATAAAGTTATCTTTATTTTGGTCTTATCGAACAAGCGATTGTATTTGTGCAATCGGTTTAGCAAAGGAACTAAGGTTCTTAGTCGATTTTTAGTTTGCTAAACTATTAGGGAAAATTGCTTCGGGCAATTGTTTCCTTGGTAACATATCAAAACAAAATTACTTTGTAGTTTCGGTTTTGATATTGGTTATCAAAAATGGTGTGTGGAACCCTTGTGCTTAACTCTAGAGGTTTCAAGTCTTGTGAGATTTGTAAGATCCTTTCGGTTTGTCCTTTATTTGCTCGTACCTTTGTCATTTTGTGACAAAAAGGGGGAGAAATATATGGAGTAAACAAGTTATATTGGTATTGATTTATTGATTGGTATCACTAAGGGAAAGGACATTGGTGCTTAAATGTTTTATCTAACAAAAGAGTAAAGCATATACTAAGGGGTTGTAACATATCATATTGATATGGGAATAACAAAGATGTGCGGATTGATAATATCTACTTTTCTTACCTTTAGGGGGGTATTAGCTTTGTTATTATAATATCAACAACGATATTTATGGATTGAATGTATACAGGTTATTGTGTTGTTGAATTCGGGAATCAAGCGTATGTGTAATGAATTCTTGTAATTTGTTTATCCATATGATGTAAGAATTTTGTCACTAAAATTGACAAAGGGGTAGATTGTTAGAGCATAGCTCGGTTGAACCCACCAAGCGTTAGTATGTCAAGTTTGGTTGTCATATTTTAGTGAACCAAAACTCATTTAAAGAGTCGCTTGATTATGTACTAGAGTCAACTTCGTATAGGTTAGCTTGAAAGTATTAGGATATGAGACATTACAAGTATTACGAAAACTTGAAGAAGTAAGGAGCTACGACGACAACATTATCCTTCCACTTGAGGTTAGTGATATTTGAATTGAACTATTTCATTTCGTAACGTATCCTTCAAGTCGTGCATATTGAAAACATAACTGCGAAGCATGAATGATTACACTTTAGTCAGACGTAGTATTAAGGAATACAATACGAAGTATAACGCTTATCTTTTGAACTTCGTATATAAGACATCAACATAATCGTTTGAATGCTATTGTGATTATGTATGGGTATCAGGTGAAGATTTCATCATAGGAAACAATGTTTTAAATTCGTTTAAAGAAAGTAAATTCATGAACTTGTTTCGTGAATCGAAAGGGAAATCGCTAGTTGTTTATGGGTGAAAACTATTTCTGCCGGTTTTGGTAATTTGGGGTGTGTGGATGAGAAATGAGTCTAAACCTTAAACAAATTCACTGCACGGGAGTGCTTGTAGATTCGAGAAATCAATCTGTGCAAATCCGGCCTAAACCAAGAAATGGTCGTTCCAGACTTGTTTCGGTCACAAAGTGAAGGAGATGGGGTTGATCTTAGGGAGGGAAGCGAAGAAGGTGTTGAGATTGTGAAGGTGTTGGCTATGTATGACTTGTATCAGAAAGCTGAATCGGCTTGAAGGAGATGGGGTTGATCTTAGGATGTAAAGCTATCAGTTCCGGTGTTTGAATATGATTGTATAAACACTTGCCTCTGTTGTCTTGTCTTGCCTTGTTCCTGGAAATAGGGAGGAGAACCTATTTATACAAGTCATTTGAGCCTTATTCACGTCTCTCGTGGGAAGTGGAGTGATGGAGTAGTGGAGTTGTGTGTTAGTGTTACACGACCAGTCTTGCCCACTTCTCCTGTCATCTCTAACCGTCCATGACTTCCTGACACGTTCTTGTGATGGCGCGTTGCACGATGCACACTGTAAACCGCCAGACCAATACCCCAATATGTATCCCCCAGTTTGTGACATGATTGATGTCTCGAGTGTGTGGATCGTGGGACCCATGGAAAGTAGCATGTAATGCTAGATTAAATAACTAAGTTATTTAGGAAGTCGACATTTATGAAATATCGTGTGTATTCTATGCAGGTAATGCATCGAATATATTCGGCATATATGAAGCATCGCTGTTGAGCATCATGTCCAGCCTACTTCATGTGACAGTTTGGAGGCTGCGCATGCAAGTCCTCCCTTGGCCGACCACATGGTGTGGTAGAGTGGCGGATGGTAATCATCACGACGCCTCATTGATTAACTCCTGACTAGGGCTATATAACCAAGCAGGTGAAGTTGAACGGACAAGATGATCTTGAGATACTCATCTACGACCGTTAGTGGAATTAGGTTTCTTAAAGAGGTGCGCAAGCATCACTCTTCAGCTTGGTCGAAACCAAGCTTGGGAACACTTTTTGGTAGGGCCGATTGGGCATGCGTGTAAACGGCATGCCGGTGTAGGCGCCCATTCCTCACTGTCTCGTGAAAGTATGATCTGGGCCACTCAATTTTTCCGGTGAAGTTGAGTGGTCGAGATCAATTTGCGACAGAAATCTGGTGCCGTAAAAATCGTGCGTCATGCCAACTTCGGGCGCGCGTTTCAAGACGACCAACCTTGGTCGGTCTTGGCCGATTAGTTTGGTATACAGATGGCGAGCTGGTGTACACGTCCATACCTTAATATCCCATAGAAACGTGATCTAAGCCACTCAATTTGTCCGGCAAAGTTGAGTGGTCGAGATTAGTTAGCAATTGGGAGGTGTGACCACGCCTAGTTTGCGCGTGCGAATCGATGCAACCAGGCATGATATGCCTTGGCCGATCGGGTGTGGAGATAGATGGGCCCACGGTGGTCATGTTGATACGCACCGGACCTGTTTAGTCTAATTCTGGACCCTTCATTTGTGCAGGAGAAAATGGACGCTCGTGATGTTCAAACCCTAATTAGGGTTTCACCTGCCGTGCGTAATGCCTTGTTTGGGCGCACGAACTGGAATGACAAACTATGGTTGGTCCTGACCGATTGGTCATGTATGTAGGCGGGCTTACAGTGAGCGTGTTGACATGCTCTGGGCCCTTTGAATCTACATCTACACCCTCCATCTATGCTTGCGAAGATGGATGGTTGAAATTGTTTTGCGACGCATGTAATGTGCCGCAAACCTTAATTTAGGGTTTTTCGTCCATACTGCTTTGGCTTGGACGGTTTGGAAAGCTATGCCACCCTTTTGGGGAGGCCGAACATGCGGGGCCTGCATTGGGTCGGTAGTGAATATTCCAATACACGCTTGTGGTCATGGATTCAATCTAAGCCATCCAATCATCTTTGGTGAAGTTGGATGGTCGTGATCGTTTACGAGACTAGATATGGACAGTCCAGATTCAAATATGCTCAATCGGGCTAGTATAAAACACTGACAGATGTATGCTCAATCGGGCTAGTATAACACACCGAGAGTTGCAGCCTGTACGGGTATTTCGTACATGCTTCATTATTAGTACTTGGAGGTTCGTGTTGCTCTGCTGAGAACAACACTCTGTTGGATTGTTGCCACATGCTCCAACCTGGATGAATTTCGTGTATTTAATTCACAGAAAGCTGGGATTGTTGCCACATGCTCTATTCTAGGTGAATTAGTAAAGTAAAGAAGTATTTATCACTTATTAATGGCTTTATCTTTTGCAAGATGTTAGCGCATAATTTTGGCTTTTACAATTTTAGCCTTAAATGAAAATCCACCATCAACATTAAGTCCCCTGCCTAGCGCATAATGGTTACGCTATTGTGGGGTAGGCATAAGATGGTGACAGTTAAAGATAAAACTTATGAGACAAAGTTAGATGTTACCAGGAGAGACGGGTCATCCTGTATTTGGAGCATGTCACGTTCAAAAGGCGTCTAGGAGAGCGTTCCCCTAGTATGATGTCGGTATTGCCTGCTTCGATCGACCTTGTTATGCCTGCTTCGGTCGAGGGCCTGCTCCGTGCTTGCTCCGTTCGAATGTCGGTCTTTCCAGATCGACCTTGCTATGCCTGATTAGGTCGAGGGGCTATTGCGCCTGCTTCGCTCGATCGTGGGGTTATGCCTAATCGACGGACTGCTGCGCCTGCTTCGTTCGTGGGGCTACTGTGATTGCTTGATCGAACGTGGGTTTGATGTGCCTAATCGACGGACTGATGCGCCTGCTTCGTTCGTGGGAGTACTCCAGGTGTGACGACGACCTTGGTGGGACCGGTTTCCTCTTTCGTGTATCTGATCCAAGAAGGGAATAAAACTTGTATCTTCTCTTCCCATAAAAAACCGTGCATATAACCTCGAACGGATGTGGACCCCACCATGTATATGCTTTGACCAAACGTCACCCTGTTGCACCTGTTTGATAGGCATGTGGGCCCGCCTACTTCGCTTAACCGTGGGACTTATCATGCGCCTGCTTGATCGAACGTGGGCTTGTTGTATCTGCTTCGGTTGAACGTGGGTCCACTGTGTACATTCTTCAAACGTCGGCCCTGTGCTTCGACTGAAACCGACCCTGTTGTGTGCGCCTAATATACTGGCCTTATGTCCTGATTAACACCAGCCTTTGAGACTTGAGCAATACCAGCCTTGTGACTTGATCAATACCAGCCTTGTGACTTGAGCAATACCAGCCTTGTGACTTGATCAATACTAGGCTTTCTTGCTTTACCCGTACAGTTATTTGCTTGATCAATGTGAGACCCGTCGCGTTCCTGCTTTGCTTGGGGACGAATGTGCCTGCTTTGACCAGACACCAAACATGTTGCCTCACCCAACACCAGGCTTGCCCCTTGACCAATACCGGCCTTGCTACTGTGACCAACACCGGTCTTGCTGACTAACACCGGTCTTCCCTTTTCTCGAACGTGGGACCCAGGCGTGCTTGACTTGCCTAAACATGAACCTTGTATGTTCGAACGTGGTGTGGGTCCCGCTGAGAGCGTTGAAGCAGCTTTTGGAAAGAGCAGGTTGAATAAGTTCTTGACTGACGGCGAAGGAACTTCATGCTGAGCCTCAGTCCCCAAGCGTGGCTTACGTGGATCTACCTTGTATGCCCGATGGGTCTTTTGTACTAATGGTCGTTGATATGGTGAAGCTCTGGATGGTATCAATCGACGAGCAACAATAGTTCTTGGCAGTAGTTGTGATCAGAAGAGACTGGCAGGGAGAGGCGTGATAGCTACGGGCACGAACTTAACGGTCTTCATATAGTGGTAGAGCTCGTCTCATTGTTAGAGGGATAAACTGAAACTGATGGCTTACTTGACGTTTCTTCATGAAATAGAGAAGAGGGGGACAATCCCCTGCCCACGAGTATCCAGAGTTTTCGACTTGATAGGTGTTGTCGCGCTAGGTTCATGAGGCTGTCTTTGAGATGGGCATTGCTAAGTAGTCCCAGTCATACTCCTTTGGTAACGCAACTACTTTTTCTACGGGAGAGCGTCTCTCATTGATGTAGTTACCATCGATTCAGATGTGGAATATCTTGGACGTTGTTTCACCATTACGGCAGTCATGCATACGGTACTGGAGTTGGAGTTGGGACACCCAGGATGTTGTATCTCGGTGGCTTTCCTCTTGCTGCTTCAGCAAAACTGGTTCTTTCTAGCAGGGCAGATGCTATTGTAGATGAGCGTTCAACAGCTTCACGAAGTCCAGAGGGTGACCAAAAGTGCAGATTATCCAACACAGCACGATAGACATGCAACTGATAGAGTAATTCGCCCGGATATTGATAAACATGACGCGCAGACATCGTTATCTTCTTGAGGCTGCTCCCTTGAGGTGTCGGCTTCAGTGGATCTGAATATGTCCCAAGCTCGCTCTTGTCTGGGCTGACATAATGGGAGAACCCTTTATGATGATTCAGAGATGACAATACTCGTTGAATCCTCCGAAACTCTTCCTGTTGTAGTGCGGTCTAGACGAAACTTGCTCCTTTCTTCAGCAAGGGGTGAATGAAGCAAAATTTCACCTTGCCCATGAAGTTTTGGATCTCCTTAACGGTTCACGGCAACGACATTTTTAGGATAGCTTGAGTCTTGGATTTGACTACTATATCATCCTCGTAGTCTTCGACTTTCTTATGCATCATGTCGTGGAAGATTGCCGTCATAGCGCGTTGATACGTTGCACCGGCATTCTTTAAACCGAATGGCATAACAGTATAGTAAAAATTGCAAAGAGGGGTTCGGAAGGCTGTCTTACTTGCATCGTGCTCATACATCCTTATCTGATTTTAGCCGTTGTAACCATCCATGAAGGAGATTATGTCGTGTCCGCTGGTGGCGTCTACTAACATGTCGATGTTAGACAAAGGAAAGTCGTCCTTGGGGCAACACTTGTTCAAGTATCTGAAATCCACGCAGCACTGAATATGTCCGTTTTTCTTCTTTACTGGGACCACATTAGCTAACCAGGTCGGATGATGAATAGGTATGATGAAGCCGGCAGCTAGGAACTTCTGAATTTCGTTTTTGATTTGTTCTTCCACTTCGTGTCTAAATTTCCTCGGAGATTGCTTGATCGGCTTGGATCCAGGTATGACATGTAGGTGATGGGTGACCAATTTTTCGTCTAGACCAGGCATTTCCTCGTATGTCCAGGCAAACACATCTTGGTACTCCTTGAGTAGTTGGACAAGACTGCACGTTCATCAATGGACAAAGTCGGCCGAGTAGAGATAGGCCTATGAGATTCTTCATTCCGATGTTAACGAGTCTCGAGCTCTTCGGTTGTGGAGTTGGTGCCATCTTGTAGGCTGTTGCGGAGCGTCCAATACCTCCTCTTGTGTTTCGTCGTTCTTGCGGCATTCAGCGGGGCGGAGATGCGGGTGCAAGTCTCTCTGCTAATTGCTAACATTCTTGGGTATATTGTCTTCCCTTCGATCACGGTTTGCCTCGAAAGTGCGTTCTCTCTTGGTGTGAGCATGGGTTGAAGCTTCCAGGATGAAGATGGACGCCTCGTCAGAAAAGGTGTGTCGTGGTGCTTAGCCCCCAGGGATGCAAGTCGGTCTTCTTTGAAGCCCACGTGGGTAGTGGGGTGCACATGACTTTGTCTGACCTTCCCTGCGGATTTTCTTTTGGCTCGAACAGTTCCACTCCGCATATTAGTGCGTACAAAGACAATGATGCAGGAATACGGATGACTTCCTCATTTAGCATGGTATTCAGGCACTGGTGATATGTTGAAGGGATGACCTTATTGTCATGAAG